>VXBW01008460.1:453021-465811 GCA_013400375.1 Thinocorus orbignyianus | reverse complement strand
ATTGCAGCCTTCCAATGTCTGAAGAGAGCTACAGGAGAGCTGGGGAGGGACTCTTTTATCAGGAAGTGTAGTGACAGGACATAGGGTAATGGTTTTAAGTTGGAAGAGGGGAGATTTAGACTACATGCTCAAAAGAAAGTCTTTACTGTGAAGGTGGTGAGACACTGGAACAGGTTGTCCAGAGCAGCTGTGGATGCCCCATCCCTGGAAGTGTTTAAGACCAGGCTGGATGGGGCTTTGAGCAACCTGCTCTGGTGGGAGGTGTCCCTGCCCATGGCCAGGGGCTTGAAACCTGATAATCTTTAGGGACGCTTCCCACTCTAACCATTCTATGATTCTATGATTCAAACAAACATTTCAATATAAGCAAGCATGATAGAAAAGCTGATGCCATGAAAATAACTGCTGTTTAAGATTACTCAGAAGTTCTAGTCCAGAATAACTGCCACATGATTCTAATCCCAAAGTTGCCTTGGTAATATCTGTAGATGCTGATGGACATACATTGAGGTAGGAGGTGAAATAAAAATTAAAAATTGGAAAGCCAGGGAACAATTACCTTTTTGGTGATATGATGTAGCAACATTTAGCTGCCAGGAACACAAGAAGAGGTTGTGGCCAACAATTTGTTCACAATCTTCATATTGTGTACTGCACAACATTTCATTTTTAAAACTTCAGAGCTTCTAGAACTTTAACATTCACCTAGTCTCATTAAAATCAGGCTATAAGCATGAGTGAAATTATGAAAATGGTCTCAGCTGAGCTTGGAGGATTTCACTATACATGCCTAAGCTGTTACTATCACCACTTATCTTTGCCAAAAGTAGCAACCCTTTTACACAGGAGGAGGATGGAGAGAATACGACATACTCCTCTGCATCTCAGCCACATTTGCTTGCAGTACTGATAACGATGGGTTTACACTGAGTAACAAGACTGTAAAGCAGTGCTCAGATACATCCTGTTGCAGTATTCCAACTGTTGGAAGCGACAGTTTCTGCAAGAAGAGATTGCAGGCAGCAACAGCTTTATACAGCAAAAACCCTTGGACTGTGTTACAGCCCTTCGCTATGCAATGCCATTTGCAGATAAATATAGTGTCTCAATATAATTTTAAAGCTATGCCGTTTTCCCTAAGTTTCATGGAATTTTATTATTTTTAAGAGAGCAGCTGCAAAATATTTACCCCAGAAGCAGCTCTTGCAATTGGACCTGTCAAATGTTATGACTGTACAACAGTGCCAGGTCTTAACTGTTGCATTATAAACAGCCACAAAAAGTTGTGTTGTACAACAGTGAGAACCCTGGTCTTGATGTAGAAGAGAAGTAAACAGTATTTTTCTTTTTTTTTGTATCCTTCTAGCCCTCTTTTACATAAACCCAAGCATTTCAATCTACAAAACTTTGTATTCAGAGGAAGGTCAGGCCCAATATGGAACTCCTCAGCGGTTTCATAATTTATAAGCCAAATGAAAGGACACTCACTATCCACATACAACAGAACGTCAGGCACTATAGGAGCTATAAAAACTGTGTGCACACTGGGGCTCATAGTTCCAAGTACAAGAGCTCAGACCACAGGTAATTTGCATTTCACCACTACGGTCCAATACAAAATTTACATGCCAGCATGAAACCATCTAGACTAACTTTTAGATCATACTGAGAAACAGCCCAAAACCACCCAAAGTGTTAAAAAAAACCCCAAAACTCGCTCAATTACCTGAGCAACAATGGAATGCTGGTTAGGAGTGTCTGGAGAACTGACATGTTTGATTAAAGTAACACCTTTACCACGCACCAATATAATATTTTTTCTTGATTAATAATTAAGTCTCATAAGACTGCTGTTCATAATTCTTAGCAACTTGCTTTTTTACATCAGGTTCCATTATTCTCCTTCAACTGTGCTAAGAGCAATAGCACTTTCTGGTTTAGAAACAGAAATTACTGAATATAAAGATTCACAAGTTCCAGACAAATCTTGGACAGATAAAATTAACTCTCATATCAGATAACATGTATTGTCCCTGTCCACTAGAAAGATTTCAAATTTCAATTTCAGAACTCAGGATGCAATTCCAGAGAAATAAGTTTTAGATGGTATCTTTGATGCCTCTGTTTTCTCAGCTAAAATCAGTTTCTGCAGATATTTTCTTCTGAATGTCACAATAAATGGAATTCACAAACCAGCTACTTTTTCTGCTCTTTAAAACAAAAGCATTCCCACATCCAGTAATTAGCTTCTCTGCTTGCTTTCATGGTGCTTTTCAAAATCCCATGTGTCAATTAGGTCTGATCAAGGAAATGCTTCCATTAACAGTCTTTTCTTTTCTCTTAGAGAGATTCCCTGGATTTTGAAGAAAGGCAAATCCTTTCAGAAAGTAGAGGTAATGCTACGAGTAGAAGAGAGCTCTTCTAACAGGTGTCTCTGGTAGCAGGTTAAAGAACTCAAGAAGTCTCCTCCACCAGAACAAACACAATTCCAAAAGATTTCTTTAATGCTTATGACTAGAATATACCTCCAAAAAGGAGACACTACACTGAACTTCTCCTTAGAAAAGCAATCCTAAAAGCAAACTGATGCAAGCCAAACAAGTAAATCTGAAAGCCTGTCACTGACTTTCGTTGCAAGCAAGAACAGCTTGTGACCTGATGACAGCTTTGCTTCAATAGGGAACTTGAGCCACTGTGTGCTGTTTGAACGTAAATGTTCAGCAGAACTGTGTGTGGAACAAAAGCACAAACAATAGTTAGCATTTAGACAGAAAAGCCCATTGCTGCACTGAGGATATGAGAAGAAAGGGGAGGAAAGGGGAGGAAGCAGCAGGATGGAGCTCTATGGAATCCAAATAAACATAAACAGAGGCAATGTACTCTATTGTTTTATAAAAAATTACTCTTTTGAGAATGCCCTCCTACCATCCCACCCCCAGTTACCAACACTGGTACTGTCTGGAACTGTACTAAGCATGTGTACAAGAAAATGACAACAAGATTCTACTGGAGATGAGTAAACCTCCATGGATGCTGGCACAAAATCTAAGACATCCAGGAGGCAGAATGCAGGTTAAAACCATAGAACAAAGAGAACCAGAAAAGACAGATATAACACTGTCACTGAATGTTATCTACCTCGACTATTTCTTCCAAGCCTAAGCAGAAAGTTTTACTGCTCCCTCATCTAAGACAAAGATTCTTGGGGTCATCCATTTGAAAAAGCTTCTAATGACCTTCCCTGGTTTCCAGTGATCCAAGCTCTTGGAGCTAAGGAAATCGGAAGCCAAAACTAATCCTACACGAAAGAGGGTCCAGAGAGGCAAAGTACATCTTTTGCATTTGAGATCTCTGCCTTGTAAGGCTGCATTTATATCAGCTTCATGGGTTTGGTTCTTGAGAGAGACACTGACAGACTTGAACAGACAGGAACTGAAATTCTACTTAAAATAGTAATATCCTGCTTTTAAGTTCTCCAAATTAAAACACATTGGAACTTCAGCACTTGGCTTTGCTGACTTCCACAACCTGTTTTTCTCCACACACCAAAGACACCACTGTTCCTCCAGAAAATAGCAAAAAGGTAGCTTGTGCAACACACACCTCAGCATTCATCTTCCAGGGTATTAATCAGGACGGTGAAAAAACTCAGCACACTAAAGGAACAGTCTCTGAAAGACAATCAATCTTTCTCCTTCCTGACATGGTTTTCATGGGAAACCAGCTGAATGTTTCTTGTTTTCCTAATTGTGAAGGAAAATTCATAAAGGATTGCTCACAATTTTGCTGTATTCCACACCAGGCTGTCTTAAGATGTGAAGATCTGCAGAAATCTGAATACAGGGAGTTTTGAGACAGTGTAAGTGAAGTACAGAAAGGGCATGGACCTGCTGGAACGGGCCCACTGGAGGGCCACAAAGCTGGTTAGCGGGATAGAGCACCTCTGCTATGAGGACAAGCTGAGAGAGCTGGGGTTGTTCTGCCTGGAGAAGACCCCAGGGAGACCTTATAGCAGCCCTTCAGTGCCTGAAGGGGACCTACAGGAAAGTTGAAGAGGGACTCTTTGTCAGGGAGTGGAGCCATAGGACAAGGGGTAATGGTTTTAAATTGGAAGAGGGGATAATTTAGATATTAGGAAGAAATTCTTTCCTGTGAGGGTAGTGAGGCACTGGAACAAGTTGCCCAGAGAAGCTGTGGATGCCCCATCCCCGGAAGCGTTCAAGGCCAGGCTGGATGGGGCTTTGAGCAACCTGCTCTGGTGGGAGGTGTCCCTGCCCATGGCAGGGGGGTTGGAACTCGATGATCTTTAAGGTCCCTTCCAACTCTAATCATTCTATGATTCTATGAGGTATATAGGAAAGTTTCCTAAAAATAAAACTAGTGTTCTTGAAAGGCAGATGATAGAGAAGGAAAGATTAATTTGAAGGAAACGTGTACAAAAATAAACGATGACAGAATAACTGGCATATGAACAGAAAAAATAAAAATATGGGTGAAGAGCACCTTTCCTGAGAAACAGGTGAGAAACAGTGACGTAGATTTATTAAAAAACAAACAAAACCTCCCCACAACTTATGAGGGAAAAGAAGCACACACTTCTATAAGTGTTGGGAAGAGGAGCAACTGCATTCTGACAGAATGAGGTGAAGGAATGAGAAACACACAAGACTGTTTTCTGTACAACTGTGAACAAACTATCAAATATACTGTGGAGAAATATATATTAGTATATCTACCTGAACCGGTGCAGAAGACTGAATTGTTAGATCACAGTTCATCATGAACTAGATGGTATCTTATCTCAATCTTCCGTGAACCACAGTCAGATAATTGAGATATCAGTTAATCAAAAGCACTGTTTATGGGTGCTTCATACACAAAATTGTAGTCTTTAACATAAGTAGTGTGCTTAATGCAAATCAAAGCAAGCAATTCTGAAAGGCAGTAGGAGGACAGAACAAATACCATTCCAATTGACCTCAGTGGTCAAAGTGAAACTGACAAGTGTATTTCAAGTGTTTTTAAATGCAACTAAACAAAGGTATTTGATGAATGAAATGATCAGCAGATACAAGGGACTTTGAAAGCCTCAAGGAAAATAAAGATCTTTCCTACTTTGTAAGAGATTATGGGATGGAGGACAAAATAGCAGGTGCCCAGGTAGATGAACTTTAAAAACAATTGTAACAAAAGTCAACAGCAACCGTAGCACAAAGATTTCCCTCCCAGCTGAAAGGCTGTTTCTTGCAACAGAAAAAGCTGATCTTACTTGTACAAATTACTTGGCTGCTCAAAGGGTACATTTCTTTTCATCACACTGAAATACAGTACCCAGACTGCCTCATAGGCAATTAAAATGGTCTTCCCTAGAGTGAAAGGTCTCAATAAGATATTTTTCCATAAAGCTTTTGATGACAATAAAGATAAATTCATAAGAAATAGACAATGAAAAATAAAAATATCTAGGTAAACAATCTTCATGCATAAACATCCAAACATTGCTTATCAATAAGCATCACCACTCTTTCCAAAGAAAGTCATTAACCCTTACATTTTGAAGCATAATCCCAAAGCTAAACCACTTCTTAATAAATATTCTGAATTTGACAGCAAAAAGTTTTTTAAATCTTGTCAGAATGAAACATCAAAATAAAGGCATCTTTTTCTGGACGCCCTCTATAATTTCTGGTGTGCCCTTTTACAGTGGGAAATAGACAGAAGAGCATTAACAGCTCAATAAGAGCTTGGTGAAAGCTCAGAAAGAACAGCAGGGATGAGCAAAACACTGAAAAATTAAGATGAGGTCTTGCTGCTTGTCAGTTTTGTATCTGCCACAAGGACAGCAAATTTTCCATGCTGCACAAGCCTATCATAGAAAAAAAAAAAAAAAAAGAAAAAAAAAAGAATAACTCACTATGCCAAGTTACCAGAGTATTAAAAATGTTTCTTGCCAGTGGTGAGGATGAATCAGCAACCACAGACAGAGGAAATATTTGATTTAAACCTGAGATGAGAGTTCTCAAAACACAGTTTTACATTTGGCTGAAAAATGAAAAATTCTGTATGTATTCTGTATTTCTGCTACGTTTAACTAAAACCTAAATTCTAAACCTAAATTCTGTATTTCTGCTACGTTTAACTAAAACCTTTATAAACCCAGCTACGTGGAAAGACAGTGCTACATCAGAGAGTCAGGTTGACACTGGCAGTTGATAAAGCATGGAATAGTACCAGTACTTGCACTAACAAGCAAGAACTTCTTCCCACAAAACAAACAGGAAAATACCCTGAAGTGATTTTTGTGGGTGTTTCTTTGGGACCTCATTATCAATAAAAAGCACCAGCGTGTTGCTTTGTAAATGAACAAGCAAGTTCTTTGCAATTGCAAGCAGAGGACATGTCACATGAATTTTGTTTTTGCTGGGTTGTTTGATTTTTTGCTTTGGTTGTATTGTTTTTTTAAAGGCAGGTCACAGAAATTCACTTATTGCAAATTACTTGTGGGACACAAACCACAACTTTTAAACATGAGCAACATGACCATTGAAAGCTAATTAAAGATTGATAGATCATTGAATGGCTCGGGTTGAAAGGGACCTTTAAAGATCATATAGTCCAACCTCTCTCCCATGGGATCAAGTTGGGCTTTCACTGGCAACATATGCAATAAATCTATATTGCCATTTTTGAAAAAGCAATGGTTCTCTAGGCATTTGCATCCCAATGCTGAATTTGGTCTTCATATAATAGACTTACATTGCTTTCGGTGTGAGCTGATTTCAATCATCAGAAATAATTAAGCTGTGCAGTATGAAAAAGTGAGGAGATAAAAAGGAACTTTTCCTATCCATAGAATACTTCTCATGAAATTCAAAGGCAGCATTCCACTGACACTATAGATTAATTCAAAGTTAGGGATCTTGTCCTCATATAACTACTCAGCTTTCTATATTGCATTATCCTTGTTGCTAGAGAGAATAGTTTCAGCACAGACATAACACTTCTGATCCACAACTCTAGACAGCTCTTCATCCTAAAACAGAAGCACAAATTCTCAGCAACATCCCCATAGGAATACAGACTGCTATAAGAACAAGAACAAAGATATCATTTCCCCCTCCACCCCTCACCATCCACGATCCTCCTTTCTCTAAGGCAAACTTATATTAGGAACGAAGCATAGCTTGAGACATTGCAGCAGTGATTTCACCATACAGCTTTGAAGTGGACATTAACACTGCATTCTCAAGAGCTGGTTTCTATTGATGCTTGTCATTTATCTATAATAAATAGGGAAGAAAAAGTCAACTTCATTTACTAATACAATCCATGACTACTGAACTGTAGTATTGCACGTTCTCTCACATGTAGGGACTTAAAGCTTTTATTGCATTTCTTCTGTGTGTGAAGCAGACTGTCAGCAATTACTTTTACATTAGCTGAATTACTGAATCTTGATATTCACCTCTTCTCTTTTTCCCCTCCCCCTAATATATTCTTTCATCATTCCTCGGTGTACAGAACACAGATATGCCCTACAGCTACTTCCTGCTCTTGCACCCAGGGAAAACATCCACTCGCTGGTCCAGGATTTTTTATTCTGTGCTTTAAAAAAAAACCCACCAATAGGAACCATACAAAACCCATCATCATTTTGATGAGCTTGCTCTGTAACAGCGGTATCAGAGCAAAACAACAGATATCATCTCTGTGGCTGTTTTCTCTCCTTTGATCCCATCAGGGCTAACCTGTTTTCAGCACGTCAGTGACCTCTAACATTTCAGACCTGAAATTTCAGCTGCTCATTTCACATTACCAAGCTCTTCTTTTTCTCCTCCTAACACAAGTCCCTTCACCTTCAAGAGGGGAAGGAGTCAACGTATTATCTACAAGGTCGATGCTGAGCTGCTATATGAATTCTGGTACGCTGCTGGCAGAATGATTACCAGCAGTATTCTCAAAGAAATCTCTCTAGCATCCAGTGAATAGCAATCACAAAAGAAGCAATCCAAATAACATTACAGATAAATTGTATATATTGCATTAGTAGCAGTTTAAACAGAAACATGTATGTGCTCAGTATTAATATAAAAATAAAACTGCTTCTCAACAAAGTCTTTTAATTATTACATACACTTCCTTAAGCCCAAGCAGAAAGAAATATATTTTCTAGCAGCTCTACCATAATTTCCTATATATGAATCTTTGATTAGCACAAAAAGGAGCAATAATTCTGCTGTTTTAAGAAATCATCTATTTTAAGTATTCTCTTTATCACACTTTCTGATCTAAAAGCAACAGCTAATATAAAAAAACCCCAAATATAATGTAAAAATGTAGCAGAGATACTGTCATGAGATTATAAGAGCTGCTTAAAAGGGGCAAGCAGAAGAGATACCAACACACAAAAAAGTCTGCACAATCAGAAATTATTTCCATGGTCATTTACATATACACATATATTCCTATATTTTACATTTCTTGACTACAGACTCCTATCTTGATCCATTGAGAAGGCAGCTCTGACAAACTTTTATGACAGTAATGTCATTATCTCTTGATTGCTAGGAAAAACCCTTTGTGCCAGCTATTTTTGTATGAAATTTTATAAAGGTTACTGAAAATATTTTATCAGTTTATGACAACTCCAGGAACTCAGACCACACAAAGACATTCACAGGCAGTATAAATATTGCCACCAAACAACTGGAAATCTGATCCTGAACAGCTCCAATGCAACTGTCTTGTGCTAAGAAACAAACCTACCAATGACAACAAAAGAATTAAAATGAGTAACGCACCATATAAGGAGGAGAATAAAGCCTTTTTACAGGTTGGGGAGGATTTTTACACAACATTTCCTACACAAAGCCATTTTAAAGGTAATTAAAACCTTGTTTAAAAAAAAAAGTGAAAAAAAAATCATTCTAATAATATTGCAATTTTTCCTTATTCAGCTGAAACCATTCAACTGTTTTCAGGGATGATAAGAATGACACATGCTATTCCCATTTAAAAAGGTCTTACAGCTATTTTGCTGAAAGGCTCCAAAACCTTCACCATTGTGGAGAAAGAACTTAAAATTCATCTGAGTAATCAAGAACCAGACGCATACCTACCACTTTCTCTGTGTGTGATTTATACAACCTCTGCTAAGCTCAGGCGTCACAAATGTTTCATTTTGCATAGGAGCGTAGAGTTGTTAAGAGTTTACCAAAAACCTCCCCAGGCTCCCGTTGCAGTGAGCACTCTCCAAGTCACACCACAGGGCCAAGCAGAAATTTTGATGCTGCTGGAGGTCACTGTGGCCCCACATGCAGGAAATGTGCTCAGAGTGCTCCCTCTGTTGATGCTTTGATAAGAGAGGGAGAAAGAGGAAGTGGCATGTCTGAAACGCGTAAAGAGAAGCAGGGAGGTTAAAAAAAGATATAAAGGTGGGGGTTTACAAGGGAAGCAGGGCAGAAGTTGAGGACAGGAGACAGAGGAGAATTTGGAAAGGGGAAAAAAAGAGAATTAAGAAAAGGGAAAACAGGAAAAGGGATTGCAACTACTACAGAAAAAAACAAACTCTCACATAGATTTATTTTTTTATTATTATTTATTACATTACTTTTTATTATTATTTATAACATTACTTTTGGTGTAACATTCCATTGATGTGTACAAACTAGCTGTGGTATTTCACAGCAAAGCATCTTATAGTAGCCTTCCAGTATCTGAAGGGAGCCTACAGGAGAGATGGAGAAGGACTCTGTCAGGAAGTGGAACCACAGGACAAGGGGTAATGGTTTTAAATTGGAAGAAGGGAGATTTTGACTACATAATAGAAAGAAATTCTTTCCTGTGAGGGCGGTGAGGCACTGGAACAGGTTGCCCAGAGAAGCTGTGGATGCCCCATCCGTGGGAGTGTTCAAGGCCAGGCTGGATGGGGCTTTGAGCAACCTGCTCTGGTGGGAGGTGTCCCTGCCCATGTCAGGGGGATTGGAACTTGATGATCTTTAAGGTCCCTTCTGACTCTAACCATTCTATGAATCTCAACCACTAATGTAAAACCATGCAGACAAATGTTGTCTGCCAGCACTAGTAACCTGACTGGTTCAAAGGGCTCAAGACAGTCTCTGGATCCAAGCTCTTAACTATGGCAACAGCAGAGGTGATCAATGTGATTTCATATAAACAAAAGCAACGTATCCTCTTCTCTTCCCCTTTCCCAACAGAAGAGCTGTAACAATGCCTTGACAAATATTGATATGAAAAAACACTGATCGGGAAGGCTTCAACTACTTAGCTTCATAGCGATATTATTATACGGGACCCATACCTCATTTAAGGCACTAAACTATCTGTGCTCTGAAGATGCAAAGAAAAAAGGATTTTCCTTCATCTACTGCAGATGTTGAAAGTGTGTCTTGACTGACAGAAGGAACTGTGCAACATCAGTTGTTTGTGATGATAGTAGTTAAACTCTGCCATCAAGAATCAGACTTGCACTCTTGCAAAGACTTCAGAATGTAGTACATTTCAGAACAGTTTTTTTCCCCAAGAAGCTACCACACCTTCTTCTTACTTCAACTTCTGGACCTCCAACTTCAGAAGGACAGTATGATGTGTGGGCATGCAAAGTTCTTGCAAATGAGACTGAGGAGTTGTCTAGTCATATGCAATTCTAAGTACTCTTAAAACAAACAAATAAACAAACACAAAGGCAACAACAAAGAAACAGCACCCACCCACCCAAATCCCCACAAAACACCACCTCTTCATTTCTCAGACATTTAAGAAGGAGGATCAATCTTGTTCCACTGTATTCACAATCACCTTTAAAGTCTTTGCCTTATCCCCCTTTCATATTTAAAGGGCTACCAGCATTATTTCACTCAGAATTTCACTCAGCTCTCCTAACAGGTCCACTCAGTGTAAATTATTTCACTTTGGTACACTCTACCTATGTCACAGAAGAGTGCATAACATCAATAAAGCTGTATTTCTTATCAGGTTTGAGGTATATGCTGTAATAAAGTTTGGTGCCATACACTAAACTTTAATATAAACATATGTGCAACACACACATATATGTGCACAGGGTTGGACTAATAACAATATGCAGTGCCATACAGAAAATATAAATGGTTAAAAATGGAAGACATACAAGCAATTAAAAAAAATAAAACATTAGGAACCTTCACAGTGCAGTGCATGAAAAGAATTCACCTTTTCTGCATCTAGAGAACTTCAAAAATGCTAACAATGTTACAAATGTTTTTAATAAAACTCTGTTTTCATTTGATATCTCCCAGCAAGATTTTGTTTTCATACTATTCATATCTTTACTACCTTGCACAATTTTTCTATTTGTTTTTAAACTCCAACAATCACTTAGCATTTAAAGATATGAACAACAATGAAACCATATCTACCTTCCCTCCACTCCCATTCTGCAAAGCAAAGTCTGACTGAATCATAGTGATTTGGAAAAGTCATTACCCAAATGAGCTCTAAAGAAGCCAGATGTGTATGACTGTGGCCAGCCCAAAGAAGGGAAGGTAGGTACAAGGAAAAAAGGTGGTTTTCATTGCTAAGTTACAGTATTCACAAACCTTTTTAGAGCTCTATCAATACAAGCTGCTTCAACAGTCTTCTATTGCTTTCCTTAATCTTTTGTACTGTGAAGCTAAAAAAGGCCAATATTTGGACTACAAATTAAGCAAAAATCAGAAAAGTCTCACTGTATAGCAATACAAGGTTAATAAGAAATAAGCATGCTGAGAGAGGATAAGAAAACTAAAATAATATTAAAAAAATTGTTTCCCATGCCATGCCCCAACTGAACACAGATTTTGCTCCATTCAGCAATTATAGACCCTACATCTCATTACCAGCACTATATTTTGAATCTTATCTAGTGCTACAGAAGACTCAGGTTGAGAGCTGTGTTAGCTAGCAGGCAAACCAACCCTAACAGAGTCTTCTACAACGTACACAATTAAATGTGGCGGTCTGGGATGCCGGCCTACTATCAGCAGCAGCAGCAGAGTTCACCCAGATCAATACAGCTGAATGAGCCACACAGGGGTGAGCACATTTCAGCCCAAACTGAAGGACTAACTAAAAGCCAACAGCAAAAAGCTAGTGTTTACTCTTGTAATAGACAGTTACAGCATTTGTGCATCACTCCGATAATATCCTGCAAACTAATCTCTCAAAGAACAAAGGGATGAAATTTTTTTTTTCACTACTATAATCCCAACATCACTGTATTACAACAGGTAAAACTGTGTAAAATGTCTGCCCACACAACGCACTATATTTAGTCGGTTTAGTGATGCTGCTCTCAGGTTCCCCCACAGTCCAACGGCATTTTTCGCAACCGTGAGCAAAGTGGGCAGCCGGGCGCCTGAGGACATCTAAACGCCGGTTATTTTGGAGCACCCTTAGCCGGGCGGTGGGTACACTCAGGGCTGCCTACCGAGAAGCAGGCGGCTTCTTTTGTTCCTTCCAATCCGTCATTTTCTACCGGGCACCGCGCTGGGCAGAGGGAGCGGCGGGCCAGCGCCGCTCCGGGGCGCATCCCTCCAGCCAGCTCAGCCCGCCCGGAGCCTGGCACCGCCGCTTCGCCCCGCATAATGGGACGATTCATCCCCTCCTCATTCTCCCTCGCCGCACAGGTAGCGGGCGATGCCCACCCGCGGGCCAGGCAAGCGAGGCGCAACCTCTTCCCAAAGTCCTCGGGAGCCACCTCACGGGCAGCTGCTGCCGAGCGCAACCGCCCCCCCCCCCCCCCCCCCCCCCC
>VXBW01008460.1:414849-452922 GCA_013400375.1 Thinocorus orbignyianus | reverse complement strand
CCCCGCCCCTTTCTCGCGCAACTCTTCCAACGACCCCCGCGCAACGGCCGCAACGGCCGCCCCAACGGCTGCCCCCTCCAGGCGGGGCAGCACCTCCCCGCACCCTCACCTCAGCAACCTGCGCGCCCAGGGCGGGGGTGTCCCGCCTCGTCGTCATCGCCCCCTCACCCACCCCGTTCTCCACCCAGCCGGGCGCCACCGCACCCCAGCCCGCCCGCGGGTGGCCGTACCCGGCGCAAGAAGGCGGTGAGGCCAAGCCAAGCCAGCCGGTGTACGGGAGGGCTTGTGACCCTGCCAGCGCCGCCGGGGATCGCCCACAGAGGCAGCCCCCGGGGGCACCCGGCCCTCACCCCGCCGCCGCCGCAACCCCGGCCCCCTCCGCCTGTCACATGAAAACAATTATTGACTCGGCCGGGGGAGGGGAAGAGAAGTTAAAAGCCCCAAAGCGGGGGAGCCGAGGCTGGGGGCGGCCAGCTCCCTCCCCGCTGCCGCCCCCGGGCCCTCTCTCCCTTCGCGGTGGCAGGCACCCCACCCGTCGGCGGGAGCCCCGGCCGGTCCCCCCGGTACCGCCAACTCCGAACCGAGGGCTTGAACTCACCCATTTATGTCGAGCCGGGCTTTGCCTGGGGACGGAAACAGGCTTAAAGTTTGAGGCGGCTGGCCAGGGCGGAGGGGGCGAGGGACAGGCAGCCCGAACCGTCGCTACGGGAAGGAGAGGAGGCGGCTGCTTGACAGAGCCGCTCCCTCCTCCGGCGGCCGCGGCTCTCAGCACCCGCTGCAGCCGGGCTGCATTCTGCGTCCTGCCAGCAGTACCTCGGCTTCCCTCAGNAGGAAGGAAGGGGAGCGGGGCAGCGGCTCCTCCAAGAGGTGTAGGGGTGCCGCGGCGCCCCGGGCTCGCCTCGGCCTTCTCAGGGCACGAAGCGTCAGCCGGGCACGGGGAGGGAAGGGTTTCGCCGTATTACGGTGCTGGGGGGCAGGAGGGAGGGCACCTGGGGCTCCCGGCACCGTCTGTGGGAGAGGGCGGCCGCTCCCACCGTGGCGGGACAGGCGGTACCTCAGGGGTTTATCCCCCGCCTTCCCGGCAGCGCACACCCGCTCGGGCCCTGTGTACCCCCGGGATCCCACCTCGGGGAGACGGGGAACAGCCGCCGCAGCTCCGGGGGGACCCCTCAGCCTTCGTCTTGCCCCCGGCCTCGGTCGTGAGGGGAGCAGTCCGGGCTGCACCGGCGGGAGCCGCCACCCTCCCCTCCCCTCTGTTACAGCCTTGGAAGCCAAGGTAGAAAGGTAGAAAGACAACAAGATCAGATGAAGGGAGGATTCTTTGGCTGGTGGTGTTTAGGGGGGAAAATGAAGAAAAAAAAAAGAAAAAAGGCGGAATGGCACATGAGCAGCTGATTGTTATTTTCAGGTACTGCAGGAAGACATGAAACGCACGCTATAATAAAACTGAGTGAAAGGGAGAGCAGTTCGCATAGATGAGTAACGTTTCTGAACAGAAAGGCAGCTAATGAGGCCTTATTCACAGGCAGATCTTCACGCAGGTAAAGACCGTTGGAGAAATACCCCCCCAGTATCAGCCAAGGGGAACATCAGATTAAAAACTATGTAATCTGGTATAAACAATAAAGATAGGTAACATCTATCACAGCACAAGCACCTTCAATGTTAATGAAAGGTTAAGCGAAAAAGCCTGTTCTAATCTCAGGTACTTAATTTGGGTATAAAGACAGAAAGCAGACAGTAAGACAGAGGATAAGATTTTTGTACTTCTTCCCTTGCTCCCACCCAAATACAACAGGTTTTTTGAAAAAAAGTTGTTTTTTTTTCAGGTTAGAAAGTCTTTACAGGTGACATCTGGCTTCTTGGCTATGAAAACCTGTATTTTTGAAATTGTGACAGTGGTGAACTGTTTGAGCAAAAATTAGAGAAGTTTAACCAATTAGAGGCTCACGTATCTAAAAAAAAATAGTCAAGAATTAGGAATTCAATCTAAAGTTACTTGTGACTATAGCAGCAATGGAACATAACATCAGGCTTAAAGCAGTTTGTCTTCTCTAATTCCAATCTTTTGATAAAAATTAGTTGTGATAAACCAAAACCTTCACAGTCATAACACACAACTTTTCAAAAAACTTTTAAACATAACTAAAATAGGAAAGTAAGTTCAACTGAAAAGGAATGCAATGGAAATAGGCTGGATGTAGGTGTAGACAGCCTCCAGCTCACTGTTTCATCAAAAGGGTCAAACACTTTCAAAGCATCTCAGTAATGTTTTCAGAACGACTGTGACACCAATCGCAAACTACTGCTGGGCTTCCACAACTGGAGGCAGAGTGGGGAAACAGAAAAAATGAATTTTATTTTCATACACATGCAGAGCATCTTTCAGCCAGTCACACACTACCTGAAAGTCAACAGTCTTTCACACACATCTTAGTAAAACAAAGCTGGTTTCTGTTGTCCACAATTCTTCATTGCAAAAGGGCATTTGAACTCTATTACCTGAAAAACTTTTAGAGTTTTGCTGTACTATTCAGTTCAAGGATAGCCACCAAGTAAGAATTATTTTAGAAGAGCCTGAATTACTTAGATACAGTGAAGACTGAGATCTGGATTATGGCAAATTTAAGTAAATAGCGGGGAAAGTTAATTCTTCTTTAATTAAACACTGCAAGTGTATTCTCCTAGCTTCACCTCATTCCCACTCCCCTCTATTAGGGGATCTTGGAATTAAACTAATATGGCTATTCTCACCTCACTGATAATAGTATTAAGGGAATTCTTAAAAACATACTATTTTATTAAATGTAAACTTTGGTTAGGTTAGCCAAGCAAATGTGCGCCTTCCTCCATGCTGTCCCTTCATAGAATTTGGTAGAGGTGGATTTTGAATGCCATGGGGGACATGGACATACCTGCTTTTCAAAGTTTTTTACGTTGTCTGTTTTATGCTAGTAATGAGGGGGAAATCATATTTTAATATCTCTGGGAAGATTCTTTTAGCCAAAAAAGCATGCCTAGAATGTAAATCAATACTTTAATTTCAAAAAGCAGCAATAAATTAAGTTATAAAAGCAAGTTATATAAAAAAAAAATCCATTGGCTAAACAGATACTCTGAAAATGACACCAAATATTAATAACTACTGAATCAAATCACTGAATTATAAGTAAATTTTTTGTTAAAACATTTATTGTCTGTAGAAACAAAATTTACATTGATTTTATATAAACTATGTTAAACATACATATAAACATACCTACATCTTAATATATACTTATGAATGAGGCTTTTAGATACGGGATAACATTGTCAGAAGCACCGTTGTGGACTCCAAAGACTACAGACTTAAAATGCGTTTGCACTTAACTCCATCTTCAGTAGTTTAAAAATGTCATTGCTTATCCACACTTAGAACTACATGAAAGGTTTCTAATATGATGTTTGCATGTGCACGTAAATGTGCACATACAGACATTAGATGGTCCTTATGAAACTACAGCATAAATAAGGTCATTAATGTATTTCTTAGAAGTGGACATTAGGCCACATCCTCATTCAGTTGGGGGGAAAAAAATAATCCTGCTATTCTTAAAACAAAACAATGAGGCTTTTTTATTCCATAAAGAACGTACTCAAACAACAATCGTTTCCACCCTGTCTCTTCTCTCAACAATAAAAACATAAGAGAAGCCAGCCACAAAATAAAAGCCATCTACTACATTATTTACAGAAAATGAAATATTAAAAAGACAACATGTGATTTAGACTGCTTAGACGAAATTCAGAGCAATGAACAGTGAACAGAAGAAAACTGTATTAAAGTGGCAGGCAGCATGGAGCTATTAAACCACATGGCTAAATACCTACTCAAAAAACCCTCCAACAACAAAAACCAATCAGGCATGGAAGGAAAGAGCAGGTGTTACAACAGTTTTCTCTGATCTTAACACTGAAAATTTATGCTCACCAAGCTTGGAACAGAACATGCTTAAACGTTCACTACTGTCCTTAAGGTCTATTAAGAAGTCAAGTGTTACAAGTAGGCTTTCAAAGATCTTGAAATGGCTTTTATTATTTTATTTTTTTCCTTCGTAAGGACGCTGAAGAACCTCCTATCTTCAAATCCTGCAGCAGTGGAATGAAGTCTGTCAAGGGTCAGAGTTATGTGCGGAAACATCCCCTTTTTTCCCCCCTCCAGATTCATTAGGATGCGAGTCTGAAGTCTTTCTTCTAGAGAACGCTCCTGTAGAGAAAGTCGTAGATGGCTGTTCAGCTGCTTAAAGAAAGGCAAGAGGCATGTTTCTACACAGCATGGGAAGAGATCCCCGTAGAAAGCATGGAAATTAAAGATATCCCTTGATGTACAGTCTTTTAAGGTAAATACCAAGAAATCAAGTCTCTCCTTACTATAATCTTTAATCTTCTCCAAGCAACTCTCACTATCCAAGACACATCAGAAAACAACTTTCCAATGCATAACAGAGCAAGTTAAGAACCCTGCCTTTTTAATGCCACAAAAGTGTAATCTGTTTTGTTTTGTTTTTAAAGCAACCAAGCTCATATAAAGAAAATTCAGCATTTCACCCTGAGGCCCTGGGAGAGAAGCAGCAGGTAAAACCCTTATCATCACAACTGGCGATCAGCTGAATTTACTCCCATCCTCTGCTGTCAGTTACCTGAGTTGAGAGTTACGTCCTGGTCTCCAGACCATGTAAATCCATCAGGTAAGGTGATTTTAAACATGTAAGTAATTACTTAAGGCAGGCTTGTAGAAGCCCTGCAATATGTTGCTTCTTACTAGCCCCAGAATTTTGTTAACCTTGTGAACTCAAATCATCACAAAGTTTAAAAACGAGGATTCTAACCAATCTATGTAGACATTAAACGGATCAGTAATATAAACACTAACTTCACAAAAACTTATTTCAGACACTTGTAAGGAAGACTCTAGTCATACGAAGTCCATTGCATTTTGGATAGCAATTAAAAGAAAACATTTCACACGTGAACAGTTGAGAATATGACATGAATATTTAACAGTCATTTCAAGTCAACCAAGAGAAAGGCAATTCACATTTATATTTTCAAAGTATAAAGCAGAAAGCTCGAAAGCTCTTAGACAATCACATTTTTAACTTGCCCATCCAATGCAAATGCAGTGACAGACTTTACTAACAGAGGAGATGCTGTTTTCCTTCTGAGGCTTTACACATGTATTTAAAGTAAGTAGTTATTTTAACAACTGTTACGAGTCCGTGCTCCCATTAGAAACAATGCAATAATCAGGATATTACTTCAGTTTTGTACAGGTGTTTTTTACAATGCAGTCACAATACAGAAAGGCACCAAGTTATTCAAGTAAATTGACCTTTCTACTTAACACTTTTTCTTGTGCCTTCACAACCCCATCAGTAACTTCAATACATTGTTCTCAACAAAACATTATATTCCAGTACAACAGAACTTTCCTATGCTAGAATAAATAAGCTGATTTCTGTATGAGTATAAAGACACAAATCTCTGTAATTCACAAAGATAAATGTACATAGCAATGTCTCACACCAGGTAACAGAGTAAATGCCTCTAACACCTAAGCCAGTCACAGAACTGAATTTCTGTATTAATTTTATAAAATATAGGAAGTTTTACCATGACAGAATCCTAAATTAGTGAAGTTATCAGTAAAGATTGTGATTTGAGGAAGAGTATCACCTCCAATAAAAGCTAAAGCAACTGAAACAATGACTATGTTTCTTCATATGACACTCAAGATGAGACCAAGGGAGAGGAGGAAAAATAAAAAATAAATAAAAAAAGTCAGTAAATGTGCCAAAACCCCTGTGTTTGTAACATGTTCACAGTTGTAGAAATAAAAAACAAAGCTAAACTGTTAAAGTACAAAACAAATGAGAGATACCTAGTCATGCACAGGTAAAATAAGAAAGCACAAAACCAGGGGAACCAGTCCCACTTTCAACCCAGTAAAGCAGCATTAACTGTCTGAAGTCTGGCTACTTCAGCATCACTTCCAAACAGTGTTAGCAAGACTCCCATTGTCAGAAGTTTCTTCATGTATCCACTTTTCCCATTTGCTCAACATTTGCTTCTCTTCAGGCTTTAAAAAGAACACTGCAGGAAGCTTAGAGAAACAGTAGTATCCTGTTGAATAAGACAATATAGCTTCAGTAGTTTGTCCTATGTCATATATAGCTTCACTTCTTATGTGTTTTACAGCGCTTTAGCACATTCAGTAGCAGCACGAGTAGCTTGTTGGTTTGAGGATAAACCTGCCCTCATCTGCAGGGATATATGCAGCATTCCCCCGCCAGCAGCCTGCTCAACTCCAGCTACTCCACATTTGCTTTGGGCTGACTCGCTTAACCTGTTTCAATTCCTCATTTTCATCTCCTCATAAACCTACACAGGATGATTTTGCCAGCTTCATCACTGACAGCATAAGTAAATGAAGTAAATGAATATTTTCCTACATATAGAAAGTTGCCTGACTATTTGACCAGGGAACTTCTTTCCTTTAGCTTCCCATTCTGCGTATGCAGGGCAAGTTGAACCTTGGGTTTTAGAAACCAACCATCTGGTGTCATTGTGGAATGACTGTAACATCAATGAAAGTGGCAGACTTCCTGCTTGCTTATTCCCCATGAACGCTAAGCAGTGCACTCCATGAACTGAAGATTTTAAGGAAGACTATTTTAGCTGTTCTGAGCTCTCTCTACTGGAGACTTTCTCAAAAAAAAAAAAAAAAAANAAAAAAAAAAACAAACCAAAAAACATTACAAAAAAGCATGCAGAAATCACATCCTGACTTCCCACCCAACACAACAGATTTCCTTTTCTCTGAACCTACCTCTACCCAGTATTACAGTTCTGATCCACTATCCAGAAGAGAGACTAGCCTGCATTCTCTATGGCTAACACTGTCTTGGAAATGATGGAAATATATTAGCCTGCACATGCTGTGATATGGTGAATAACTTAACTCTTAAATAAGAGCATCTCTGAAAACTACCTGCTAGGCATCTTTAATTTACCAGCAATAAGAAGCCCAAATAATCTGGAATACGTACACACAACCCTATGATGTATGGTATATTAAGGCAAGGCTATAAACAGGAAATAAACACAACATTGTTTATAGCTGCTTATAAAACATGTCTGGCTATTTGAGTTTTGTACACAGCATAACAATATTGCAGTACAGTAAACCTCAGAGAATTTCCTGGGATTTTGAACAAAATTACAAGCTATCTGCATTAAAGCAGTTTCAATTATCAACAGCTTTGTTAGAAGACATGCTTATAAAAACTTACATTTTTTTGTTTTTCCTGTAATTAAATACTTCAGGCCCCAATTTCAGAATCCAGGAAATCACCAAGTCATTTATGATGAAAAAGATTAGAGAACATATGGCTTGGTCAAGAATGTCATACACCAAAAATATAATGAGACAGAATAATTTTGAATACAGACCAACTAATCCTCTACCAAACCCAAGCATGCTTTCAGTGCAGCTATAAGCTACTGCTACAGTACATTACATACCTGCCTGTTACCATTCATTTTAATCAAATACTGAAAGTTGTCCCAACATTCTAACAATTTACAAATGTATATACACATCAGAAACCCCAAGTATATTATTCAACCAAAATAAAGTAATACAAATACTGTTTTACAGAAATGACTGAACAGAGGTGTAAAAATCTATTGCACAACCTAAAAGGTCATTACTTGGAAAATCCTGAGCTAATGTGCTATTACCAAACAATTCAGGCACTTTTTTTTTTTTTACTTTTTTTTATTACATAAGCAATAAACTTCCAACATATAAACCTCTAGGTATAACAACTCAAGTTCCATCTGTAACATCATGCTTAGAGAAAAGGTGTTCAATAAATAAGACTCGCTTCAATGACTTCTTTACTTGAGACTGGTATGTAAAAGGAACTAAAAGTACATACTACAATGTTTCAGTTGAATACTGCACTTTAAAAGCAATTATTAAAACTGTAAAAAAGTTTTGCAGCATTCCACTACTGAAAAATAAAGTTGTTTTCTTTTCAAAATCAAGAAAGTTACAGGGTTAGTTCCTTTAATCCTATTTTAAGTCTTGACAAAGTTGTCCAAAAATGAACAGATGTTCCCTTTGCTGTATTATCTGTTTCAACTTCAGGATCACAGCTCAGCTCAGGTTTCTGTTGCAGTATTTAAATTTCCCTATAGAGGAAAAAAAAGAGCTACTGTCAATTTGCAACAGTGGAAAAAGGCCTCCCAACCTTCACAAGTACTGTAATTATAGTATGTAGCATGCAAGGTTCTTTCCATTATGGATTGAAACAGCACAACTGTAAAGGTGACGCCTTAAAGGATGCATTTGCATAATTATTTCAAAAGGGTAAAATAAAGATGTTCAGACTAGTTCAACAAAACTCGAGGACAAGTTTAATCATTACAATAGGCAATATATGGGAAATGCTACAAATATGAGGAAGTATTCTGGTTTTTAAGAATTAGCCAACCAGCAATCAGTATGCTGTTAAGAAAACGGCTGTCAGGATTTATTTTACTTTAACTCAGAGGATTCTAAAGTCCTTCACTGAGCCTAAAAACATCAATATTCAGATCTTATTATGCTTCTCTAATTCAAATCATGATCTCCAGCAGCCAGACTGTGTTCAGCATGCTCTATCGGTTCCAGACAAGAACCATAATATACAATTATAGAAGAGCATTGGAAATAATTGAGGAAAAGCTCACTACAACAAAATTCTGGCACTCCTATGCCCATTTTGCAAGGTCGTAATTTTTGGAAAAAATCCTCCTCCATCTATTTCCCACTAATGCCTATTCAATGTACCCTTCAGAGATCATACTTCTCAAGAGTCCATGCAAATGTAAAAGGCATTCACTGGTATACCTCAGCACAAGTGACCCATTTACTACAGGGTTTGGGTTTTGGGTTGGTTTTATTTTTTTTTGTTTGGGGTTTTTGGGTTTTGGTGGGGTTTTGTGTTCTGCTTCCCCTCCCCCGCCTACAGGCTGTAAACTTGAGAGGTTTTTTTGAAAACAGCTCTAAGAACCTATGCTTCCGTGCTCTAATAACTAAACTCTAATCCAACTACAAATGCTTATGCAAGTGTGTTTACTTGTAGCCAGGTGGACACAGAATTACAAAACAAACAGGAATTCGCATCGGAACACAGGACTGCACGAGGCTGTGTAGGTCATCTAATCCAATTCTCTGATACCATGAGTAACATGATACTACTTTGATCATACTTGATCAATTCTAAGAAAGGGTTTAGGATGTTTTAACTACTGATCCTCACAAAAGCCCTAACACTTTATATGGTTCAAAAGTTCTTCTGCAGTTCAAGATTATTGTCGTCCCTTGCACACCATCAACCAAAAGGTATCACAAAAAGGATGTGCCTAATTATTTCAGCTTGAGCTAATAAAACCATTTTCCACAGTCAATATAAAGTATAGGATGTTTTATTCAGCACAGCACTCCAGTGAGTACTTTAAAGCACATGATTAATTTAAGGAAATAAACAAAAAGGACAAACACACTGATGTAGTAAAAAAAAAAATACCCTTCACACTGGTTTGAAACCATACCCCAAAGAGGATATAATTTTATTTCTTTTCCAGAGGGCCACTTTCACTTTCTATCAATAGGAAGGGAGATTAATTGAGCTCAAGGAGAGAATACTGGAACAGAGACAACTGCAGAATCTCAGAGGCCACCTCTGATTTGCAATGACCCAAAGCACGTTTCAGCAAGTTTCTATGGAATAAACACAGAGGAAACAGGAGTGCGGAATCAGGTTTGACTGTAAAGTACAAAGAGCCAATACTCCAGAAAACCCCATCCAAGTTATTCCATGGGATTTAAAAATTGGAATGGATCATATGAATATTCATATTTTATAAATGGCTTAGTGAAAAATACATTAAGCCAACTTACCTTTTCTTTCCTCAAAAATCCATCTCTGAATTTATTAGTGGTAAATCCCCTTACACCAACAGAACGTAACCGCTGGTACTTAGCCTGAATATATAAACCCTTCTGTACTAAGCCTGATTTATAATGGGATTGCAAACGGCCATCCACAAAGTTGCTCTGTAAGGGTGGGGGAAGGGAAAAAAGAAAATATGGAAAGTAAGGGCACCAAAACTCAAAAGTTCATTTACAGTTACACACATGTAAAACTTACAGTACTGAACAACAGAAGCGTGCATTTGCAAGCGCAGAGCCTCTTCCTTTATTTCCCATTTAATATTCCCCAGGCCACTAACCACTATGTGGCTCAAAGAACTGCTGTATTACAAATTCAGATCTTTTAAAAAGTATCTTCCTCATAGAAAAAAGTATACATATTGTACAACATTTTAACTTTTTTTTCAAATGTCAATAAAAGTAAATATTTTTGTTGATCCTGGTTTAAGACAACACCTCAACTATTGTGAACAAATTCAGTATTGTCAGGGCTGCAGTGGGCACACACGGCAAGTCAAGAGTCATACTAAACTGAAGTCACTATATACATTTTTCCTATAGTTTTAAGATCTTACAGTCTGAACAGAGATTCATTGCTCTGTGCCTTGGTCATCTCCAGACTGGAATACTCTAAGCAAACCTAGTGTTGGACCAGGTGCAGAGGCCACAGAGATAACAAAAGCCTTACAGGTGAACAACACTGTAAATACATGGAAAGAATATAGCAAGATCAACACTGACCACAGTAGTTAAAAGTTATAAAAAGGTTTTTATTCCTAAGTATTAGGCAGTAAAAATCTTTAGAGTAAGAAAAATCCTGTTTATCATAATTTCTCATAGTTTTCCAGTACTACTGATTTAAATTTTCTAAAGTGGTCCCATTAGAAAGCATTCCTGTATATATTCATCCTTTAAATGTAAAGGTTTCCCCTCCCTTAAATTTAAACAAATAATGACTTTCCAGCCAAAAAAAAAGAAGAAAAATCCTGACCATATAAAATTCTTGTCATCTTTTATAAGCACCTCTGAAGGGTAGGAGAGAATAAAACATATCACAGAAATAGACCTTCTTGAGCACGACCCAATTATTTTGGTGAAACCAGTCTCCTTTTGACAGGGTAAGGATCACTTCAAGAAAAATCATGTGCTCTGAGGTTGCAGTAAGTTTGGTACCATTTTTTCCACTGTGCTTTCCACTGCTGGTGAACAGCTAAAAAAGGACTGTACAGAACAGAGGTTCCTTTATGCAAATGCAGAGGCTTTGTTATTTCCCAAATCATTTCACCCATGTGCTACGTAGAAGGTAACTGAGAACGCAGCCCCATCAGTCCCCCAGGGTTACTCTTATGGTGCTTGTAGGCAGAGGACACTTGCAGAAGGCTATTAAACACTATCCCTGTTCCTAAAAAATATCAGAGTCCAGGCACAATACAACAAAGTGCAAGTAAATTCTCTAAACAGGTGTATGGCTACCATAGGGAAAACCAAAGGGCATTTTTAATGCCAGATTAAGCCCCTGAACACACTTTCCCCAGAGTCGCTGTGGTTTTCTGCTTTGGTATAAGTGGCTAGAAAGGATGAGAGGCCTTAGTGGTCTGCCACTGCATTTGCATGACAGCAAGCAAAGGAGCAGACCCAGTAAGAGAGTGGAAAAAGGTGCAAAAGGTATCAAAAGTGAGATTACACACAGTTTAGAAGTGTGAACTCAAGTTTCAACGTGTTTCATGAGTGAGGAGGGAGGGGAACAGCTGTATTATTAATGTAGAACAGAATCAGCCGTAGATAAAGTTGATGGATTGTATATACGCTCAATACGTGGGCACTGCAGTCACACATAGTTTAGACAAAAATGAGGTCATCTAATTTGTATGGAAAGCATCATTAACTTCTGGTCTAAAATAAGAAAAAGACCACAGAATCATAGAATTGTTAAGAGTTGGAAGGGACCTTCCAATAGAAGCAACAGAAACTGAGGGGGTGAGACTTTGGAGGAACGTGGCCATCGCTTCGGGACCAACTGGGCATCAGTCAACTTCTGGGAAGTGGTGACCAACTGCCATTCCATCACTTTTTTTCTTCCTCTTTCCTTCACTTAAACCATCTTTATCTCAGCCCCATGAGTTTTCTCGCTTTTGCTCTCCATATTCTCTCCCATCCTGCTGGGGGAGGAGGGGAGCTGAGGGGGCAGCGGACAAGCAGCTGTATGTCACTGAGCTGCTGGCTGGGGTGAACCCACCACAGCCACAAATACACTGAATTGCATTATGCAGTGAATGAAGTTAAGGTCTAGAGATTACCATGCAAGTATCCACCTGAAGGTTGACTTAGTGTTTCATTGCAAAACAGTATTACAAGAAAGACCTTGTAAATTTCACAAGATTCCTCCAGAACCTTTATAAAACTGCTGTAAAAAAATTTTCTTCCAAAAAGTTAAAAATAACCCAAGCCTTGCAGCATATTAACATACACTAAATAAATCCTCTTTTTTGCTTTTTAAGATAAAATGCCCCCATTTTATATTCCAAGAAGCGCAGTGGGGTTTGGACTTTTTTTGAGGGGCAGGGAGGGACACAGATTGGTGGGAATGGGATTATGTGCACGCGTGGGGGTTTTGGTGCTTTTATTTTGTTTGTTTGTACATTTGGGTTTTTTTAACGTTCAGTCAAGAAAGTCTGCTGAGTACAGAATGCAGTGCATTATTTCCAGAAGTGTAGGCTGGTGTAAATGAAGGCAGCCCTTCATTTCCTTTATATTACATCAAATACCAACACTGACTCAATGATAAGGCAGCCAGTGCTTGAAGAAGTCCCTATTGCCTATAGGTTAAGAATATAGAGGGGATATCGATTAAGAGGCTATGAGGTCCTTACATGTTAAAACAGTTATATAGTTTAAATTTGGAAAGACTTGGGAAAGGGTTTTTGTTTTGTTTTGCTGTTTTCTTTCAGCAGAATAGCTGAAGTTAGCATTTGTTGCTGGTATTAGCTTAGCTATCTGACTAAGACTGACTGGCAAAGCACACCTAGATGGGAGAGCCTGAAAAGCCCTTTCATCCAAGTTTTCTTATTTTCAGTCTGCTGGGGGCGTGGGGGTCGGGGGGGCTCCCAAACCCCCCCAAAAAACCCCACCAAACAAAAAAAAATTCCACATCTACACTACCCCCCCTTTCAAAATGTCACTCAAAATGCCAGCTACTTGACTTAGCCATCAGAACTTTACTTCAGCTTCACTATATGTAAAAGAGGAAGATAACTACCCAGTCTATGTGTTATTTTACTCTTGAGAACACACCTGTTAAATAAATAAGGGTAATTTTAAGGTAGAAAAATGAGTGTAAGGTATTCTGGGTTTGATTAATGCTTTTCTAATATAAAGAGCTCTAACTGGATCCACGCACAGCACACCTGTGTCAGCAGAAAAGAAAGAAAAGTGGGTTTTATCTGCTGAACTTGTGACACGTTTTACAATCAAAAGGCATTCGAAAGACACTGTACTACCCCAGGAAGAAGAACAGTTGCCCACCCCTCTACCATCTTGATGCCCTGAGAATAAAGTGAAAAAAATTAGGCCATGATGACACTATTTTTCATGGCACTTAATACCTTCAAAAATGTGTCTCCTGTTACTGAGTTCAACAGGATTGAATAATCATAACATACATCTGACAAAAGCCAATTTGTACCTTAAAGTGTCTTCTGATGGGTCCCGCATTTTCAAGGTGTCCTCTAATGCGTCTGTGAGGGTAAGTATCACTTGGTTTTGAACAATAGTAAGAATTCTAACAGAAAAACAGAGTTATTAATGTAATGTTACTAAAATATTCAAGAAAACATACAAAGTTTCCAGTTTACACTAACAAATACTGCAACTCTTTCAATCTTTTAGTGTTTGACACAACAACACTGTTTGAAGTAACCAGAATAAAAGGAGCATAGGGTCTGGAGTTGCACCTGGCCGAAGTGATGGTAGAGCCCACAGAATCAGATGATACAGACCATCCTACTGGAATATCATCTTGGAGAGATCTAAGCAGGTAATAACCCAATTAAGGTTCTCTATCACCCCCACTCCGCCCACCCCGCCAAACAGATGTCTCAATTTGCACACAGCAAGCGCAGCAGACAGCCTGCCATAGCAGTCATCCCTTGAGTTAGGAATAAGGACAAGATTAGTACTCTGAACATCCCTGGTTAGCATATGGTCATCATAGATTAGCACATTTCAGAGGGAGAAGACACACATAGTGTTACTATACACACACTACCAGAATAATCAAACAACAAATGTGTAGCACATTACATTGGTCCTTCGAAGATTCTACTCTTAACTCTGTATTAACATGAGAGCATCTTGAAAATTACATGCTTGCCACAAACATTGTGATTTCAAAAGCAAGTGGCAGGGACGAGTAGTACTGAGATTGTTGTGTGTCACAACAAACAGCTGCAGTCAAACAGCCATGGTTTGCTTAAAATACAGCACTGCCTCCAGCCACTGTCCTCTCTGGAGGCCCTTTTCCAACTTTTCCTATGACAGCTACCTTAAGAGGATGCATGACAGCTACAAAATCATTCTCTTCCATCATTGTATACAATCAGAAATATTTACAGAAGCATTGCATACTGGCATATACTTCATTAAAGTCATTGAATGCAGAAAGAATGGACTTGCTAACAAAATCTTAGCAATCAAATTTTTATTATTTTTTCTTTATGGTCCATTCTTGAATAATCACAAGAATGTTCCAATGCTGTTGAACTCTTTTTTTTTTTTTTCAAAGGCAATTTTAACAGCTTCAAATACATTTCAAGAAGAACCTAAGAAGAAAACTCACATGAAATATTTAATATATACTGACATACAATAATAAATGAAAATGCATGCTTTGCAGTTTACAGAATTTCTGTTCTCTAACAAAGTACCAAATGTTTCCCGTAGTAGAAACACTTTAAGATATGCTTTCCTACACTGCAATGAATTTGAAGTGCAGGGGGGCTATAAACAGAACGGTGATAGAATCCAAGTTAAAAGTTAACTGGGATTTAAGCTAGCTATTTTATTTTTTTGAGAATTATTATTATTGGCTACAAGTCAATTACTTAGCTTCTTAAAATGTCTTGGCAAAAGGGGATTCAGCAGAGAACAAAAAGAGAGGAAAAAAGACTTTAAGAAATGTGATCAAAGTAGTCAGAATGGCTTTTCCAAGAAAAAAGGTACAGAAAATTAAATACACAGATGGAAAAGCATGTCCAGATCTTCCAAGCTCCCTTCTTGTTCTAAGAATATAAAGATACTCTGTGAAATCAAATGAACTTCCTCCTTACGAGACATAATTAAATCAGGAAGCTCCCTGTTGAAGTAAACTCCTCCTTAAAGCTGAGAATTCAGCAAGGTGAAAAAAAGCATTCCCTTTCGAGTAAAAAATAAACCTTTGGGAATTAAAAGAAAGCTTGTCTCAACTAACTGTGGATACATCCCTTCCCATCCTCATCTACCCTTCAAGGGAGATTCAAGTACATTCACAGAAAAACAAAATCATTAGAAATACTTAACGCACAGATAGAGCAATCTACTATTCAGGAATTCCCTAAACCATAGGTTTTAAATTAAAAATAATAAGAGATGGTGAAGTACAAATAGATACACATTGTGATCTTTTATTCTTTAGCTATGCTCTTTTTGTCAATGGGATACAAGGCTAGATGAACATCTCTTACAATCAGGGCTAGATGGACCTGGCACAAATTCTTCTCAAGAATGGTTAGAGTTGGAAGGGACCTTAAAGATCATCAAGTTTCACCCCCCCGCCACAGGTAGGGACACCAAAAGACTAGTATTGTCATTTGACTAATGACATAAATGACTAACATTTAACCCAAATGACTAATATTGTCCACTTAACAAGACAGCAAAAAGAGATGGTAATACCACGTTTTGACAGTTGACCATAAGGGCACATTAATACAACCAACACATTATCTGTTTTCACATTAGGCAACATCCTAAGATCGGGTATGATCAGGCTTTCAGCTTTCAAGCATCCATCTTTTACCAACACCGATATACACAGCTCCTCAAGCAACAGGAATAAAAACCACAGCAAAATTTTACTAACAGATGGAAATGTGCAAATATTTAACCACTTTTTTTGTTTTGTTTAAATCACGTGTTGCAACTTAAGATGCTGCAATGGTTTGCCTGTCAAATACCCTTTTCTTGAAGTTTTCTGAGCCTTGGCAGNCTCCTCAAGCAACAGGAATAAAAAACAGCAAAATTTTACTAACAAAGATGGAAGTTATTTTTGCCATGTTTTCTGAGCCTTGGCACTGTTATGCATGTCATTTGAAACCTGGCTCTGATGTAATTTTCTCTCAGTATTTACCTATAAACAAGAACAAACAAACCTCAGAGGAGCGTTGAAGGTGAGAGTTTTTGGTTTGGATTTCCAAGGTTTGCTTTTAATATTACATGTGCAGCTCTCCTCAAAAGTGGTAAGAGATGTCCATTGCCTACTTTTTTGTATGTTTTCCCATACCTTTACAGTTTTGCTGATACAATGTGCTACTGTTACAACTATTCTGCAGCATAAACCAGCTTCCCACAAGAACTGGAGAACTCTGCTTTGACTGTGAAACCAAGTAAACTAATACCTTACCCAATAACCTGAAAGACTGAGCAAAACCACAGAAAGTTACTTTCTTATTTAACAACTATTATTTAAGCCCTTGCTTACATTTCAAACTCTTCCTCAGTTTTTCCATTTATCGCAGTGCCCCAGTAATATATCCTTCATTTTAGGATGTTTCCTATTTAAAAGGGGGTAATCAACCCAGCATCAATGTTCCGGTGACCCATCAAACTACTTCTTAAATCCAATGCATTGTTCCCTGAACGCTGCCTTTTAGTCATGGTCCTTAGACTTTTCAAGGTGCCAGGCAGCACTCACCCTTGAAATGTACTATTGCAATACAAGACTCTCTGAACAGCAAATTCCAAATGTCTGCCCTCTTGCAAAAAGCAGCTACAAATAGCCTTTACCTTCATTCATTTTTTGTTTTTCTAGGGCTGCTCTCAGCTCTACTACCATCACACTTCCAAACAAAGTAGTAGTGAATACAGTCACGCAGCAATGAATTTATCACAGAAAACCTACCCAAGACAGAAATTATCCATGTGGCTGAAGCTGAAACTGGCTGCTTGGACAGCACTCCACTAAACTTCCACAACAAATACTAAAGCAGTTCCAGCAGCTTACCAATAAGGAGATGAGCTTTGAATTTAGCCCACCAGGGAGCAGCTCTTCTCCTATCGCACCCAGTCCTGAAGAACTCCTTCAAGGAAAGCCATTTTGAGCACCATGCATTCTCACACAACGTGTCTGTGTCATAGGAAGCACCACACAACCAGAGTTAGCTTATTCAGCTGAATTATTTGCACTGCCTCAGATAGGAGTTCACTGTATTACTGATCTGCTCTGCCCAGGAAGAGATTACCCTCTTTCTGCATTACTTTATCTACTATGTCTAATTCTCAATACGTAAACAGGAAAACAGACAAGGAGAGAAGAATCACAAGGCAAGAACAATAACACAAAAACAGAAGAGGAGACGCAATTAAGAAGTGCCAATTAATGTATTGCAGACACCTTTGCAAAATGTCTTTAAGCCCTCCAAACCAGTTGGTAAGTCTTGATTCATCTTTACTGACCAATGTAGACAGCAAACGTTTCCGACTTGTCTGCAAACCAGCTTCTGCACCGTCAACTTCCTGTAGAGTCATTCCTTCCTTAGGACACCTTGCCTTTGTAATATCTACACTTTCAGAGCTGCTGTTGTTCTGAATGGATAACTTCTTACTGCAGTGCAGGACTTCCTAGAAACTACACATTTGCAGTTTGCTATTATAGAATCACAGAATGATATGGGGTTAGAATGGACCTTTGGAGATCATCTAGTCCAACCTCTCTGCCAGAGCAGGTTGCACAGGAACATGTCTGGGTGGGTTTTGAACATCTCCAGAGATGGAGACTCTACCACTTCCCTGGGCAGCCTGTTCCAGTGCTCTGCCACTCTCAAAGTAAAGAAGTTCTTCCTCATGTTTAGATGGAACTTCTTACGTTCAAGTTTGTGCCCATTTCCTCCTATCCCCTCACTGGGCACCACTAAAAAAGACTGGCCCCTTCCTCTTGGCACCCACCCTTTAAGTATCATCAGAATTGATCAGATCCCCCCCTCAGCCTTCTCTTCTCCTGACTAAAAAGACCCAAGTCCCTCATCCTTTCCTCATAAGAGAGATGTTTAGTCCCCCATCATCTTGGTAGGCCTTTACTGTACCCTCTCCAGCAGCTCCCTGCCCTTCTTGAACTGGGGAGCCCAGAACCGGACACAGTATGCCAGTAGGGCCTCACCAGGGCAGAGTAGAGGTATTAGATATCAAAACACAATCTTCCCAATTCTTCAGCAGATCTAAGAATATCTCAGTTTCTATTTTGAACTAACTCCCTTTTCATTTGCAATTACTACATTACTTAATGAGCAATTGCTGTTGGTTTTGGGTATGTAAATCTTAGTCTTGATTAAGTAATTTTTTTTTTTACCCTTAAAAACTTGAGTTTTTACACTGAAAGGTACACCATTTTATCTGCAAGGCAGCGACATTTCAATGATGGTCAGAACTTTGACCAAATAAAAGCTATTTTTGGTGGACCTCAGAAAAGTTTCATGGTCTTCTGGACCCCTGTCGATAGGGTATTAATTACAATTTATAATGACTGACAAATTATTCTCCTCCTTATTTTGCACCTACTGCCGGGGGGGAGAAGGTTTTAGAATTATAGTGCACATATTAATAAAGCTTTTCTGGTTTCACTAGTTCTCCAAGTTAAACAAGTACAAACACTGGGAAATAAGACTACATTTATTTAGAAGGAATGTTCCAAAAGAGACAGATTTATTTCTACCGAACCTAATATAACTGTCTTCCCCATCCCAGTATTAAAGTACATCACAGAAAGACAGCCAAGACAGCCTAAGAAAGAATAAGTGCCCCCAAACTACCTTTCATAAACACAGTATCGAAACAGATAAACTATTCCATTGTATAACAGTCTGTCCTCAGGAACATTATTCCAGACATTCCTAATTATTTCTGTGATTTTTTTCCTTATTTTTATTTGTTTTCAAAATAGGAGCTTTCCAGGATTTTTATCAAAATGTGGAGAAACACTGTTTTAGTAACAATGCCACGTACACAAAACAAGATTCAGACCTTCCCTTCCAACCACTGACAACCAGAATGCAGAAGAGTAATAATTTTTCTCAAACTGTTCCACCTCCACCTCAGGTTACCTGTTTAATAACAAGGTCTTTTAATTTGTAGTTTAGGTAATACATCATTAAGTGGAAGAAATGTAGTATTAGGTACAAATTTCTTTTCCAAAGCTACAAGCAATGTGAGCTTTTATTTATTAAGCCCCCTTAATCAATTAATTTCAGTACATCATTTGGAACGTAAAATTTAGTTCTAAAGCATAGTTTGGCCTGTTCCTGCTACTTAAACTGGTGAACTTTAGGTCTCTTATTTCCAGACTAACTGAAAAAATGCTTTCATTTTACCTAACACACTGATCTTTCTGAAAAAGAAATCCCTGGTCAGCTTGTTTCTAGGTTATAAAGAACAGTAGCAAAGTTTTTATGGAGTACTGCACAGGCAAGCAGAAGTAACTTATTTTTTTGGTTTTGTATCAGCATTTGGTCATATAAGTTGTTTTAGCTCACTCATATTAACCAATGCTTCAACAAATATCCAAGAAAGTACAGCACTAGAAGTGTGAAATTATGAGGAGTTTTACTGTTGAGCAAGGTCTGCAGATAATAAAGCCTCACTTGAAATTTAAGAGGACATCACAGATTGTGAAATTTACATCAGCACAGACAATGTAGCAAAAAATTATTATAAACATAAGAACAACAAATGCAGAAGCTACTAATTCTATGTTTCGACTTACCAGGTGAGGTTTCCCAATAAATTTCCTGAAAGGTGGTTTAATAAACCTCATAGGCTTTTGGAAACCATCAAGTGTAGAGTTTTGTAATTTTGAAAGATTGCAGTTTTGGTGGTTCCTGATGCGTATGTGAGAGAGAGAGAACAATTAAAATCTAAGGTCATAGTGTATCAAAACTCTACATTTTAAATGACCTTAGCCTAGCATCTGTACAGTGCCAAGTAATGGTTTTTAAACAATTTTCTCTCTAGGACATTGGACAAATTACTAGTCCTCTGACTAAACTCAAGCCCGAGTTGCACAGAATTAAAGAGTGAGATGTATTTCCTTATGCAATGACGAATTAACAGAGATATTCTGCCTCCTTGAGATTCTCACTAAGCAAATTCCAGTTTCCCTGACTCACCCAGCTGGGTCCGCATGGCTGGTAACTGCTGCCCTCTGCTGGTTGAACTGCTCTCTGCATTTCGGCAGTTTTATACTGTATTCTCTTTAAAATTGCACAGAACTTTCCATTTCATGTAATCTCAAATCTAACAGAATCTCAGATCAACAGTTAGATGCTCCAGTTTCATCCTCGTCAAGCACAGCACTGGACTTTGGCTTGCTTGGGTTTGTTTTAAAAACTGCTAAAACAGATTTGTCCATAAACTTCTAAATAAAATACATACCATGAAAAGCAACCACCAGAAGTCTAAATTCATAGTTCAGAAAACAAAGAAACAGTTTTCATAGCTGCAAAATAAATTATTAAGGCAAAAACAGAGGCACACTGGGCTAGCTCATAAGCATTGCCAGCATCTTATATGTGAACACTGACAAAAAAACCCAAAAAAACATATTTCAGGAAAATTCAAGCTATTGTTCATACCATTACTGCCCTCAGCCCACATTACATTGTCCACATTACTCTGACAGCATAATCCCTTCCTCATGTTGAGCTCCAGGACAGCCTCACTCCCTGGAGAAGCTTGAGCTTCCTGCTTTGAGGAGCACACACAGAAGGTAAGCAAGACATTAACTGTGGAAAGGGCTAATAAAAGCTTTCCTGGATCATCAGGCCAAGCATACACTAAAGACATAGGCCCAGGGATATAAGGTTAGACAAAACAGTCCAATATATTTTTTCCTCCTCCACCTGATGTTTTCCCAAGTGTGTGCATTGCCACTATTTGCCATTATAGACTGCATTTAAGATGAATAAACAGCAGCACAGTAAGAGCCATCTGCAAATCACAGCTACAATGCAGATGTGTTTTATTACTCTGACAATTCTTTAATCAACATTTCTTCTAACGCAAATAGTTTAAGTCATCTCTCTGTAGTCAACCAAAGTCAAAGAGATACGGCTGAGGTTAGCAAGCACCTTTAACCAACCTATTGGAGGATATTCATAGTTGTCAAGCTATTTTAGAAATCTAGCTTTTCTTCATAGAATTCACCAAAAACCAGAAAAATTTCAATTCTTTGTTGATATTCCACATGATGATACAAAATAACCAGGGCAACATAACATGTTCATCCTACAGAACACTTTCATAAAACTACAAGATGCCAAGGAAACATTATAATATGGCACATCAAGGAGTTTAAAAATAATTAAGTATCTTTAAATTAATTTCTTCCTCTCTTCCCATTCAGTGCTACAGTTTAAGCTTGCTTTTCTTTTTTTTTTTTTTCCCCACTGCAGCTTAACTTCTTTCAAGGTGATGTTCCATTACAGAGTAGTTTGCAATCTATGTCAGTTGAATTTCAGCCTGAGTCAAACTTATAAAGACAAACTACGGAAAGCAATCACAACAAATGTGAATGTGATAGTGGAAGAGCCAAAAAATGAATGCATTAGAATGACATGAAATGCACAAACTACAGGCCTTGGCCAACGAGACTGCTGTTTGCTAATTACCTTGGAGTTACACCATCTACATGAAACACTCTCTCATCTTCATTCTTCAATCTCTCTTTTCTCCTCCTTTCTATATCATGCCGCAAATCATTTGGATCTTCTAACACTCTCATAATGTTCTAGTTAAGAAAAAGAGTTGAAGCCAAGTTAGCTACTAATACCTAAACACTGATGTGATTCTGTCCTTCAGGGCTTGCACCCAGTATACAGTCTTGTTAATGTAGTTCAACTACCTGCACGTAGGATGGATGTACATCAACCCAAGGATCCAAAGTTCAAAATAATAACAAAAGGTAGTCCCAAACAATTATCCTTTCTTGCAGAACTGGAATTCTGCATGGAGTTACCAAGGCAAAAATATTCACATGAATTCCAGTAAACCTTAAGTTCTACTATTCTTAATCAAGTTGAATCTCTACATACCTCTGCTATAGAAAAAAAATGGTAACTAAATCACAGTAAGCAGAGCTTGAAAGGGGAAGATAGAAAATCTTATGTCCCTGAAAGGGATGAAAGCATGGGATAAAATAGCATTTTGAGGAATCATGTGGATGCTGGGCTGAGAAATGTTAAGGCTTTTTCAAATCTCAGAGGGAAAGCAAGAGTCACATTTCAATTATCTAGTTAGTATTTACACTATTTAAAAATAGCTAGGGGTTCAAGCAACAGGACGCTGGTTCAACACCCCAGCTACTCTAGAGAACACACCTGCATTTTACTCATCAGTGAACACAGTATACTTGCATCATTGTAGTATCTGTGAATATTTTGACAAAAGTGCACATTTGAGCACAGTCAGAATTACTGGTGGTCTTCAAAGCATGCAAAATGACTTACTAAAAGCAAGGGAAAGATGTTCTTTACATCCATGTAATTTTAACTTACCATTTACCAGAAAATTTAAGTAAACAAGATACCTGGGGAGATTCAGATGGCACAGTTCGTTTGTTCTGAAGTTCTGCTAGAGACATGTCAATCCTCCTGGAAAACAAAAATATTGCATAAAAACAAGTGGCATCACTATAAATACCAAAAACATTATTGACCAACTGCAGAATTCTTTACAGACTATGGGCATGCAGTTAGAATCAATGAAAAAACACTTTACATTGTGGAAAGTCTACCAAAGATTAACTACCTTAATGCAAATAAATTGAGGTAGAAAGCACATAAATTACCTGTGAATTTCTGGATCCAGACCTATTTTAACTTCATTCATATTTGCAATTGGTTTATCCTGAATTTTTGAGAACCGTTCGTGTAGAGTTATGTCAGAAGATGTAAAATAATTTGCTGTGAAGAGAGATTAAATACAAGAATGTTTACTTGTAGTATTTGAAACAGTGGCAAACTGTATCTTTTTAAAGATTACCTCTTAAGGGCACCAAGACAACTCCTGTGACTAAATTTCTTACAAATGAAAGATAAGGCAAGCCCAATTTAGACATCCTTAGCTAATAAGCTTAAGCTTAACAGAAAGTTAACTGTCAGGTCTACCGTGGTAGCACTCACAATGACTAGAATCTATAAATAAAGTTCAACACTGAACATGATGCAGCAGTCCAAACACTAAACTAAAGAATTAAAGGACCTACATATACCTAGGAAGTTATGACTAAAGCAAAGCTCCTTTTTTGGGTCTCTTGTTCCCAAACAAGGTGGTTAGTCTTAAGTACTACCATAAAATCCCCTCAACTTTAAGGGTCTACAGCAATGCCTCTCTTAAGCAGTGAGACCTTCTTACAATGGTTCTCCACCCAACCACTTGAAATCCTGAAGCTACAATTTTCCTTAAATCAACAAAGAATTAAGCCAAAATATAAATGAAGCCAAAGGCAAACACCTGAGATTTACAAGGACAGCATATCTAAACTCATTAGATTTGGCTTTATTTCATTACAGATACATAAACACATATACAGATCCCAAATATTACAGCCACCTTTAACTTGATGGATAATTGTGATTATTTCCTGAGTAAATTCTCTTGATGGGTCGTTTTCAACATTTTGTGTTACAGATTCCATGTGCTCAAACACCGGATGAAAATTTTCATTTTTCCTGCCAACAGCAACCAGATCATGTGACATCTGTCTCTCTGTGGTATGACTAGAAGCAGTCCTAGAATAAAAATTTGCAGATACTCACTTTAAAATGATTCTCTACCTCTGAGAAACTTCAAATAGAGCAGAACAAAACAGTAAATGAAGAAGTTAATTTTTAGGAATAAATGTGATTAAAGTGAAATATCATTTTGCTCCTTTTTTTAAATAAAAAAAAAAAACTCCTAAGGTCACAAGGAAAACAAGCTGTAATAAAATACAAAGAGACTACGCTCTCAGGTTTCCTCGTTTCAGTGAAGTATGTAACACAAAATTTGTGAATTTTAAACTTAGTTTATCTAGATTATGAAATAAACCAGGCAAATTAAGATCCTGATATACTTCTTTAGTATCATTCTGGAAGGCAACTCTGTGCACGCCTTTGTTTACAAGGAGCTACCAGACAATTTTCAAGAACAGTTCAGATGTGTAAAAATCTTTGGAAACTGCATCTTTCAAAACTGAATTCTCGCTTGAGCCTTGAGAAACAGCTTTCCAGTAGCAGTGTGTGAACTTAAGAACGTGTTCAGCATCTCTCTGTCAAATTTTACTCGTTCTAAATTAGTTTACGTCCCAAATGGTGGCATTGCTGCTGCTTAAGAGTTATTTTGACACAGAAGATAACACTTTCAAAATCCTGCTGTTCTTGTTGCAAGGAAAATGCTTGTCATTTGAAAAGACAAATTGAGAACTCAGTCCATGTAAAAGCTTTTAGGATAAAAACCGTTTACTGTGCACTCCACAAAGTGATTATGCACTGGCCCATCCTGTATTTGAAGCATACGTGACTAGAATTTCATACAAAAAATGGTATCAGAAATAGCCTCTACCAGGTGCCAAAAACTATCTGTTTGCCCCCAGTAAACTAGAAATAAATGCATGCAAGAGGGAATATGAACAATCTCAACTGTAGAACATTTGGGTTATCTTCTGCTCCTGAGGTTTATACAGAAAGCACTATTCTCAGCCAGGTCATTTCAAGTCAGGTGTTTGTTAAATGCCTAAAGTAGGTAACAAATATTCCCAGTCATCAGTTTCTGCACAATTAGTGTTAGCACTTTTAAAAAAAAATAAAATATTCAGCACTTTGGGCTGCAGAAGCAAGTCTTCCACACAGCAAATGAGCGGAAATCAATGTAGTAGTTTCTTCAGTCTGGAAATAATTACCATGTCCATTGTGCATGACTTTCAAAAACAGCAGCAAGAGGCTACCAGATACAGGAATTGTCCTGTGGGCTTTTGACAAAACACAACAATAATTAAGTTATTTTCCTTACATTATCATTCAGGAAGTTAAATGCTTGTCCTAGCTTGGGGTGGGGGGCATTACTCCACTTCCCTTTCCTCAGTCTTTAATATTAGCCCCTTATGTGCAGACAGTAACTTGTCTTTGTAACACTCCATTGTATTACATGTTTCTGAAATATGGGAAAGGGAAAACAATGATATAGATGTTTTATTTATTTGGGACAAGAGGCAAAGTACCTTTAAAATGAAGGCTGATCATTTTGGAAGGCAACGTAATCCCTTCCAAAAGGGATTAGTGACATTATATAACATTCTTGCCTGCAACAGCAAGGCAACATACCAGAAAAACCCTGTAAAAAAGCTTTGCAAACCAAGCTGCTTACTCTCTACCATGTATCCATCATCCAGATTTTCATAATATTACCATTTATTTTTTTCCAATTCAGCCAGCATTGGGAATGCTAAAGGCAATCCCAAGTACTACACAGAAGACAGAAGCCGACTCTCCTGCTTTTCAGTTCTTATGCCTCAACAGATTGGTACTTCGTTTGTTACAACAAAAAATAACAACCCAGGGATCTCTAATTTTTCAACAGCTTTATTGAACTTGAAAACCTGAACATCTGAATGTGTGCCTGAGATTTAAGGAAATTAAAAGTTATCTGGTTTTAGAAGAACAAGAGAAGACTCAGTAAAAAAAACAAACCATTGTATCACAGAAGAAAGCACAGGACTAGGCTTTTCTGGTTTTGCTTTTATTTAAAATTAACACGTGTACTTACCATAAGCAACTTTTAACTACAGGTTTGTGTCAGGCATATCTGCTCTTTCCACCTCCTACTTTTTCTGCATGAAATGAACTACCAGGGAGGTTTTTTGTTTGTTTTTAATAGAGGTAGACTGTGAGTTTCCAGTCTGGGAGAGTTAATATTTTAAATTAAATAAAATTATAAAGGTACAACCTTAGCTTGTCCTGGTTACCTCTTAAAAAACACTATGCTTTCCTCCAATATTCATAAACTGTAAAGAGAAAGGAAGAAAGAAGAAGAGGTGAGGGGAAACCAATACCTGTACTTGGTCACCATTTTCTTCATATCCACTTTGATTGTGAGATGTTCCCTCCTACAGTTGACATCTGACATTTTCACATCTGAAACAGTATGACTTGAATCACGCTGGCTATCAGAGGAATCTACTTTTTTCCTGAATTCCCCTTCTTTCCTTACTCTTTCCTTCACTTTGTTTTTAAAAGATCTCAGATCAACATCCGTTTTGGAAGAATTAACGCAAGCATCACAGCCCTTCTTTGAGCTATATTTAACAGGTACTTCAACGTGCCCTTCTTCAGTCCGTCTCGTTCTTCCACTGCTAAAGTAATCTAACTCTTTACTATTCCGGGCACTCTTAGAAGAGCCGTATTTCTGGTCTTCCTGCTTCAGGTACTTCTGAGCTCTATCGTCTGAAAAAGGCTTCTCCCCATCCAGATGCCTGCGCCGTTTGTGACCGTACTCATAGGCTATCTTTGTGACAGAACCCTCCGAGTACTCCCTTTCAGCCGAGCGGTGGGACGGGGCGCCCAGATTTCTTTGCTCCTCCTTTTCTTGGTAGGGTGGAAAAGAACGTTCTTGCTTCCACTTGGAATTTCTTGCTACTTCTCCACCGTCATACCTCTCCATTTCTTTAGCCCTTTTAGACGTGTGCCCATATTCTCTGTAATCGTGATCTTCAGGATACCTGTGTTGACATAAAGCAATTTACACTTGCACTAGAGAAGAAAGCGAGAACTTATATGTGCAGAATGTTGGACAGCAGAATGCGTGGCAAGTTAACCCACAATCCCTCACGCCAAGGTACAGATGTGCAGGGGCTCTTAAGAGGGAAACATTATCCTTTCACACTCTAGCCATCAATACGACTTACTTAAAAGACAAATACTTCACTACTACCAGTCGCCCATAATTAAACTACAAAGTGGCCAACGTGTTTCAAGGTGGATCTCTTCAACTATAATGAAAAGAGACTTTCACTTGAGGCTGAACACCACAATACCCAGGGTTTAATTATTTTATTCCTATACCTCTTCTGTAAAGAGCTCCTTGCCGTAAATTCATCAGAAACTCTTCTGGGTGACTGACCGTACTTCTCTTCATGTAACCTCTGGTGCCTCAAGTCATCTTCATGCCATTTTCTTTCAAGTTTGCAGGGAGCCCCTAACGGTCTATGAAAAGGTTTCATTCCTTTGTCGTTTCCAGTGCCTTTGTAGTGCTCAAACGTGTATCTTTCTTCCATCCTGTGTTGGTAAAAGGGACGATCATGCTCTTTATATGGTATTTCCAAGTATTTTGGTGGTAACTGGCATCTCCTATTGCTTTCAGTTCTTTCAGATGAATGTGTTCTGTAGGGCTTATGACTGTAAGAATCTTCCATGGGAATTCTTTTCAGGTTTGGTGAAGGTGACCTACGTTCATATATTCTCTGATGGTTATTTCTATGAGGTGTAAACCTGGAATTGCTTTGTCCGTATTTTTCATCTTCTGTTCTCCAAGGCATCGGTTTCTTTGGGTCCTTGCGAAAGCTTTTATATTCACAGTCATAATTAACATGAGCATGCCTTTGTCTATGGTGCTCTGGACTCCTAAATGCTGGAGATAAGGACCTAAAGCGAAAACAAAACCCACTTTGAGTAGTCCCATAAAATGGAGTCAACCTCTTAATGAGAACATCTATCCCCAAGGGAAATACAATTTAGTACAAAATTGTAAGCAACTGGTAAAGAAAATTAAAAACAAGCCATGATATTCAAAACATCATTTGCCTGGCTGGGGTACCAATTTCACTTTGATTCTGTTAAAAAGTTTTCGTAGTAGAAACACCCACTCAAAATAGTCAACCATTTTTCTCATTGCATTTTTTCATTTAAAACTAAAAATAATTTCACATGTATGAAGTTTCCACTACATTGACAATAACTGTTAGACACACATTCACACTCCTCAAGTAATCTCTATCTTCCCACTGCCAAGAGAAAAGAGTGGAAGGAAAAAAAATATATAAAGAAAAGCAAAAAAACCCAACAACAACAAAAAAAACACAGAAGAAAAACCTTTCAGGTTTCCTTTGCATGCCATAACAACCCCCAAAACCACCTGAACAACATACTAAAACATCCTATTTTAAGTGTCACACAGGTAGGCTTTTTCCTGCAGAGAAAACTGAGTTTGAGAAAGATGTTTTTGTCTTTTTGTGTAATTGTGTGTACACGTACCTACATGTATACCTATGCACTTCCACACTTATTGCAGTTTTTGCTATTCAAGGCTCAATTGCATCACTCAGCTTTGCATTTTCACTTAGTTACAAAACCGAAAGCAACCCACTACAAGTTTTTACCCAAAATCTCCTTTAAAATAAAGCATATGCCATTACCAAGAGCCAGAAAGTAGTCTCAGATACAAGAGTTCTGCTTGAATCCAATTATTCGCTGTCCACTCTTGATACACTTTTCAATAAAAACATAGAAAAAAGGAAGCTGAAAAAAATTCAAGAAGGTCCCTTCCTTTTCACATATATTGCAAATGTATAATTTGGTATAACTATTTGCTCTGTTTCTGCAAATGAACAGAAACCCACAGATCTTCACATATAGCAGCGGACTTCCAACAGCACCCGTCCTGCTGCTGCCACCCCGTGTTGTTCTGGTTAAGGCTTGCATTTGAATGAGAGCTGGGGCACTCCTCCCTGACCACGCTCAAAGGGCATATTCACAACTATCACAAACACAGAGAGAGAACACACAGATAGTGTTTCGTTTTCTAAAAACAAAGAAAAAAACCCATATTTCCTTGTGTTATCCAACAGACTCTCCTAGTCTTAGTCATCCCATCTTAATTAATCTGTTTAGAAACGTAACCCAAATCCAGAAAAAAAAAGTAGTTTCATATTACACACTAATGGCTCCTAGTTTTAATACCTCGTATTTGCACTGCAAGTCCTAAAAATCAGGGAGGTAACTAATGGCATGAAGTAACCTGGATGCTATTCTGGTGACAACCACGAATGACACACAGGACTAGGCTGGCGTCCAAAGGGAAAGGCACTGACTCCCGTGTTTTCAGTTCACTTCATGCCGCGAGGCGTATCTAACTGTGCTAAAGATCAACGTGCAGGTCAGCCCCAAAGGCTCAGAAAGCCTGAGGTGTTTGAACTAAGAAGTATTTAGTTTTGGTTTTTTAAGAGTCAACCTGGTCCTCCCTGTAGACCAAGCAGCAAACAGACATGAAGTGCACCAGATGGTGTTTGCGTAAAATTAACCTTAACTAGTTTGGTTTGATTTTGTCCTTAAGGTAGTTCCAAGTCCCAAAACATGCAAGCTCAACAAGGTTCTTGGCAGACAGCAAGACTTTAACACCTCCATCTTAAAAAAAAACAAAAAAAAAAAAACCAAAACAACACAACCACAACCAAACAAACAAAAATCCTCATAATAATAAAAAATGTGAGCAGGGAAAAAAAACTTGCAGAAGACTTTCAGTTTGGAAAACAAATTATAATTTATAGAATACACTTAATGGAATGCAACTCTGGATGCAACTTTTGCTGTTTTATGCAGGTTTTAAGACTGAATTATAAATCCTTGCATTTCAGACCTACATTTCAGAACACAAGTTATAGGTAAATATTTACCTCGGTTTCCATCGTGGTGATCTTGATCGAGATCTTGTCATCTTCTCTCACGTGTTTATATGAGCTTCTTGAAGCTGTAAAAATAAAACAATTTACTAGCCTGGTAACAGAACTGCACTACAAATTACAATAGGGACAGTTGTTTTTAACAAGGGAAATATTTGAAGCTTCAAGGTTGGAGTGAGGCATATTTTTAGGATGCTTTACTTCTACCTCTAATTCCCATTTTAAGGCAAGTAACTCTTTTCCTCATTGCTGATCTTTGAACATGGCTTATTTTCTTTATAAAGATTTAAATATTTGACCATTGCTCCCTTTATTTCTCCATTTTGTAATTCTATTTACTGTGTTTCTGAATGTTAATGCATAAGCAAGCTGCAGTAACTGAAAAAAATGTAATTGTTAGTATGCATTAAATGCTACAGGTGATAGTAAGGGGAGAGACAGCCAACTTTAAGATCAAGTTTACAAAGAAAGATGTTTCTGTATCGAGTTATATTCTGGACTTCATATATACTGAGCTTCAACTTTGTAATATACACTGATATTATTCCATAGTTACAGACCTCCTGTAAGCTTTAAATGCTCCAACCATGATATATGTTGTATATACATCATGATACTGTTGTATGATAATGTGCTTCATCCAAATAAAACCATCTACTTTTCATTTTTATAATTAACGTGTTAATAACCTACTACCTAGATGCACATTTAAATATACAGTGGATGCACTACGACAGAAACAACTTCTCCTGAATCCTGGAAGTAGCTCTGGCCATCCCTTCTCATAACAGCTATGGAAGAATGAGAAAAGTATCTGTGCAATCTACCCTTCTTGCTCTTCTTTGCAAAATATACTAGAAACTTGAAAAACAAGTGATGGAAGGATATACAAACTCAGCAGGAATGGAATGGATTATTCATTATTTAGCAAATACAAGGATTAAAGTAGAGTGAAATAATCAGGTAATAACTGGTTAAAAGTTGGAATTTGGACCATATGCCCATGTCTACAGCTCCTAACTGCAACAAAATGCTATGAAGGCCAGAAATATAAATAGATAGAAAAACAGATCCATCAACAGCTCTGAAATTAATGAACAACCAGTCACTTGAAACTGCAACAATACACCCAGGTCAACGTGACTCCACACATGCTCTGGTATTTTCTGTAAGTATTTCCTCACAGACACTCATGAAGACAGAAAACTAGTCTGGACTGGTCAAGTGTGGCCTTTGTGACACTCCCAGCGCTCAAATCTTTTACTTGACCAACTGAAATTGAAAGGGAAGAAACCAGCAAGTTTTAAGGCACACAAGAAACCTGGAAAAATAGGTATGCACCCAACATGCCTGACCCATTGCCTCATATTCCCCCCCCATACAAATAAAATATTAGCTCGTGCTCTGATCTTTTGTATGACCAGCTCATGGCTAGAACAGCAGTATCTCAGAGGAGAAGGTACAGCGAACTTTCACAAACCCCAGGTGGACATCAGACAAGCCATCTACTACATTTCAGAGTGATTCTGGAAGTATTCACTTCCTGCTCATGAAGCTGCGCTAGAAACTAACTGGACAATTATTTGCAAGAGCCAGCAACACCACAGTTATGGAAAAAAACTCTTGAATTAGTTTTTTTTAAAATCTCAAAAGTCTCCTGTTTACCATAAGAGCATTTGTTCTGCAATGAGTCTTTGCACATGACAAGGCACGAAGTCATAAGAAGTATTTCAAGGGACAGTGAAGCAAAAAAAAAAAACCACAAACAACCCTGAAATACCCCAAAAATGACATATTTGTTTCCTGGACTTTCAAATACGAAGTTAGCATTGCCTCTTGGACCCTAAAGGCACATATGACTGCATAGCATGAATTCACTTCAGGCCCTCCACCTACTCTAAGATCATACTGGCCAAAATTAAGTATGATGCTCTAATGTCAGCACTCATAATTTTTCAAAGAAAATTAATAGTCACCAAATTTTTTCCTATTTCCCACCCATAAAAAAAAAAACCTTACCAAACTGAACAGTATTTCAGAAACAAAAAACCAAACACCAACACACTGCAAAAAGAGGTACATGTCCGCAAGCTTCAAAGTTTCACTGCTACCCACTCTTCTTGCAAACTTTAAGTGATAATGTTTTACACACCACTCAAATTCTATCTTCCCTTCAGTTCTGAACTTTATCCTTCATTTTCAAGTGAGTATGTAAGCACCAAAAAGACAGAAGTACCATTCAACCCCACCCAACCATGGTACAGAACCTGATCTGCCAGAATCTCTCATCGCAAACTGATCAAGCTAGAAACGGAACATACAAAATGAAAGATTCCTTATTCTTTAGAGACTGGCTAAACAATTGTACTAAAGGCACGAGAAGGACTGTGACAGCATGTTCTAGATCTTGCCTTACGATAAAGAGGCTACTGTAATTTCCAGTGAAGACACTCCTTTTGTTTAGTGGAAAAAAAGCATTCATTTCATGTGCTGCCTAAAAAGTGACCCACACAATATGATTTCCTCACAGCGAGATTCAAGATGCAATATGCAGCATAGGAAGGCTGCAGACATTACACCCCAATCAAGGCTCTCAGTGTTAACACCAGAATCACAAATTAATTTATACAGAATTTCTAAGCACATTGCTAAATTCAAGCTTAAGTCATCTCATCTGGACCAGCAACATGGCTCCACACCAAAAGCAAGCCTTTCGTAGGATGATCCCAGCTACAAACCTGTCTCCAGCAGAATTACTCTAATCAAAAGAAAACCCTATGGCTCCCAAGTCAGCCATCCAGGTGCTTCTAAAAGGCCAGGTCACGTTAGAGCAGAGGCACCAGGACCTGCTGTGCTTTGGGTTCCGAATTTCACCAAGTCTTCCTGCTGTACTTTATGGATGCTGTCACTATGAAAACATGAAGAACTACTTTTTTTAACTAGGAAGCAATGTTATTAGGTTCATAGCGCTCCTTGTGTTTGTTACATTACAATAAGTGACTCACCGAAGGAGTTACAAGTAACTGTGCTTAGACAGTTCTTAAATATTAATGGAAACCCCACCTTTTATTTTCTTTTCCTTGACTTTTGGAATTGAAATCAGACAACTTGCCTCTCAGAGGAAATGGCCTCAAGCCTGCTGCCAGCTCTCCTTTGATTCCACCCTTGAGAGATCAGTGCTTAGATACTACAAGAATTTTGTACTTGTCAATCTACTACAAACCTGAAAGGAGTATCTCAAGAGAATTAACTTGAAAATGACCGGAAATTCCATGGGGCGTGCCAACCTGAACACACATTCTTTCAGAAAGGCTATAAGTTTTTAACAACTTGCTCTTCTGAACAGAAAAATCTTCAGTCCTCTTGATTTTTCTGCAGCATGAAATACAAGAAATCACAAACGACCACAGTGATCTAGCTGAATGGTGGGGAACTAGAAAACTCTCTTCCTAATGCAGAGACCCCCACAACAGCAAGACCCAAACAGCTGAAACCTTGCAGACAGAGCACAGACTAAGTAGAAACAGTTAACTCTCCTGTAAACAGACCATAAATAGGTGGACTGCTTTACATGCCTTTTGGGTGCCTTCCATCATCTACAGCAGATCACAGAAGAAATCCCATGCAGGATACACAACAGACGAGTCAACAGTAGTAGCGCCCTCCATCAGGAGGCTGCTCTTCAACTGCCATTTCACCTTTAGCAAAAGGAGATGATACTCCCCACCCCTTTGTAAGGGATCGTCCAACTGCCAATGCCACTGCCTCCCAAATCTTTTGGAGGAGGAAGGAATAAGCAAGTCTTTCATAGGTTGGGTCACGCAGCAGAGGAAGACAGACACTGACCCTTGCTGCAAAAACTACTCGGCTCAATACTCTCTCACTCTGCCCCAAATGATAAGGAGCAGCTGCAAGCTTTTCATCGACTGTCTTCTAGGCGGGGGATCAATTGGAAGCAGCGAGAGACATGTCAAAGCACGTATTGCTGCAATGTCTGTCAAGAAAATTAAACCAGGAATTGAAAGCCCCAACACCAAGACAGCCAAGTATTTGACGGAAATACAATCAAATTAAAAGCTCAGCTGCAATCCAGACTTGAGGAAAAAAGGGGGGAAAAAAGATAGATATTTAAGCCCGCAATACATGAAACCACTTACCCTATTCTTAAGTGAAAAGTATAGAACTGGCAACTTTTCCAGTAGGTAATTTAAAGTAGCCGATTCAAAGGCCGTCCCATGCGGCTCCCACCCCATACATTGCCCAAGCAGGACACAAGACTGGTGTAATTCTTGTCCATTCAGCTTCCAGCCAAATCTTATCACCTCCAATGGCAAATGCCCAGGAAAGAGCAGAAGAACAGAGAAACATCTCCCAGCAAACAGGCCTGAACATTTCTGAACCTGCAACAGGACTTCACATCTCCTTTAGCCAATGCTTCCAGACTGGCTTAGGCACCATCACCACAGGCAGAGGCTCCCAGTGCCACATTAAGCCACATACCCATTTCTCCTTGATTTTTCTACGAAGCACCTTCAAACTCAAAACCGCAGCTCACAACTGGCACCTTCATTCACCACCCCCAGCCCTGCAGGGGCTGGAGGAAGGATTGTCACGAAGCCTGCAGCATAACCCTGCCCCACGCCCCAGCATCGCTGCCCCAGCACCAAAGAGGTGCCTGGAGCTGAGCTGCAGCTCTGTCAAGCCTAGGGGGGTAACACCTAACTCAAGGCACATCACCTCAGGGCACAATATATGTGACAGGTTTGAAAACCATGAGCTAGAATAGCTGTTTAAGCCAAGGACACACACCCGAGCTGAGGCAAATAAAATTCAGCTGACGGATTTCTCAAGCATTCCCTTTTAGACAACACTGCAGGTAACAGATCAATGCAAATGACTGAGATCCAAATTTCCATCCTCAGTTTCCTCATAGCTCTCTGATATTCAATTGACTTTTTGATCACAGATCCCTTCTGGGCTTCCATCACTCTCAGCACCTTTCACATCTCCAAGGTTATGCTTTGAATTTCCAAAATATTTTTGTAGCAGGTCTGGTGGCATCACCCTCAGGTCACTGCAGCCTCACAGCCTGAATCCTCACCACCAACACCACAAGGGAGATGACAGGGTCTTCTATTCTTTTCACATGCACACTGTCCCCATCCTTCCTTTTTAAATTTTTTTTGCCATGCTGCATTTGCCAAATTTCCTCATCTGGTCCACAGCATCTCCCCAGGCAGCTGTGACAGCACAGCTGGGAATAGCAGGCAGTGATGGCAGGAGGCAGCACCATGAGCCCAAGCTCCTGCCAAATGTGCCACGACCCAAGGAGCACAAGCAAGCGCTGAGGTTCCTCTGACAAGAGACAGAGCCTCCCCAGCACCAGAAGCACCCCTCCGGCCTCCCAGAACCACAGCCACTGCGGCTTTAGAGAACTTTTTGTTTTCTTCAGCTTTATCCTTTGGCTTTGGCACAAGCCGGCGAAGGCAGGCTTTTACACAGGTTATATCCCAAATACCAAGGTTCACGGACAGACAACCAGGCGAGGTAACCATCCCAGGCAGGGGCAGCAAGTGGGCATTGCTCTCCCTCTGCTCACTACACAGAATAGATAACTATAAATATAAAAATTATTGTTCCCCCTTACACCACACAGTAGTATGGACACTTGCTACAGGAAATACTACGTGTTCCAGCTAGGCCTGTATTTCCTAATGGACCGCTAAACAAATTTTAAGCAGCTCCTAGGGATACACAGGAAGTATTCCCCTACCCTTGCGTATTTTTAAGCAAAAGACTAAAAATAACGGAGTTGATTTACTGAGCATGTAACTTAAGCTTAGTGTGCTCTCATTTAAAAACAACCCATTTAATGACACTAATTAGCAGGCAATGCCTCACCTTTGCAGAAAAACAGATTACAATGCCAACTTGGAAAGACTGAGGAGGACAAATCCGTATCACATAACAAATTGGATATTTTACTCTCAAATAAACATTTATTTTTTTCTAAACACAAAGAAAGCATAACCCATAAACACATCAGTAAGCTATTTCTATAATGCACTGAATCAGAGGCCTTTAACACCCGCCTATCGCAGCGCCGTGAATGTCACAGCACCATCCCCAGCCATTCCTGCCTACCAGCTCCCACAGGGATGCCAGAAGCGTGGTAAATCTGCTCCTGTCATAGTCCCAGAGACAAATCACAACAACTTCCTCCCTACTGAAAGCTCTCCAACATGTACAAACCATCATGGAGACCTTTGCTTTTCCACCTCAAGGCACAAAAACACCAGAAAACCAGAAGAAATCCCTTATTTATTCCGAACCGGCCACGCCACGCAGCAGTGCTGCCAGGAGCTGGGAAGTCCAGGCTGCCTTCCCCAGCGAAATGAGCCCTTGCTGGAAGGCTCCCAGCACATTTCCTCCCACCCTGGTAGACAGCAAGCTCCTGCTGCCACCTGAGAGGAAAAGCAAACCTAACTGTGCAACCACATTGCTCGCCAGCTTGCTGCGACACCAACCCAGCCCACGTTACCTCCTGACAGGTGAACACCCACAAGGCAAGACTGCAGAGAAATCAAGCCCATCTCACCACGGCGCAGGCGGAAGGAGAGTTGGTTTGATCACTCTTACAAAAGCGGTGGCAGAAATACCAGTTATTTTGCTGAAGGCAGGTGTGGAGGAGTGCACGGACAGTCATTAAGACAGACAGCTGTTTATCAGTCTAACAGGGTGTGCCTCTAAAGGAAGTTAATTAATTTTCAGCTCACCTCATCAACACCAATATAAAAAAAAAAATTACCAGAAAAATCCTCATAGCTTCTGATTAGTTCTTCAAACTGGAAGGATGAAAACAAGGGGAAAGACTTAGTCACCCATGTTCTCTGCCTCTCTCTGCCCAGCCCTGTGTCTCACAGCCTGCCACAACGTGGCTTCCGTCACCAGAGATCCTTCCATGCCTTTTGCATGCTTCTTCCCCTCCCTTCCTGGCATCCTCTTCCACGCTCTTCCTCCAGCCGTCCACACCCAGCAAAACTTTCACAGAAGATTCACTTTTCCTTGAGGCCCACAAACACAGAAGGTAAGCAGGTAATTAAAATCTCCCAGCAATTTAAGTAGCCTTTGTTTTACACCCTTGCAATTCAGGAACCTGAACTATATTTACAAGTGACTCGGGGCATTTAAGAATTGCAGTAAAAATCAGGTGTTGCTGTTCCGAATGGAGTTGAGCCGGGTGAGGAGACTGCTATCACTGATACCTCCCGAGACATTACTGCCCCTTTAGATATGTGCAACTAATTGTGCATAACCAACTAAAGAGGTATGAGAAGACACAGATTTCATAGAATCACAGAATGGTTAGAGTTGGAAGGGACCTTAAAGATCACTAAGTTCCAACTCCTCAAATCAGCACCAATGCATCTTGCCTTGGTTTGCCTCAACCCTGAAAATACATTAAACTAAAGCAAAGGCACACTGGAACTCGGATATGATCGCTAAACAAAACCCATACTGTTTATAAAGTTATTACAAACACGCTAAATGGTGTAAATCAGTATGTAGCCACACGTAGATCACTAGGAACTGGGACTGCTGGCACTGATGCCTTGCTCACCTCTGAGAGGAACGCTGTCCTTAGGGGAACAGCACTTGGCCGTACTCTGCCCAGCGGGGCTACAGCAACGCGGGGTTTCGGGAACCCTCAGGGCGCCGGGGTGAGGGCCATGACAGCCCCACAGCCCCTCTTGTCGCCCCTGCCCCTGCCTTCCCTCCTGGCCCTCCCAAACCTCCCGGAGTGCCTGAGCCACACACGCCTGGGCCCGCGGAACGCCGGTGCTCCAGGCTACCCAGCCGGCAGGGGCCAAGGTGGGTTCGGCAAGATCCAAGGTGGGTCCAGGAGGGACCTCCTGTCCCCAGCTGCCGCCAGAAGCGGCGTCTCTCACACCCACCCACCGCCTCCCCCGGCGGGCGCAGAGCGGGGCTGTGGAGCCCCCGGGGCCCACCCAGCCCACCCCTTCTCAGCCGCCACGGTGGGGGCTAGGCCCGGCCAGGCCCCACGACCACCGCCCCCAGGCTCGGAGCACCGGGCTGCCCT
>VXBW01008460.1:390829-414465 GCA_013400375.1 Thinocorus orbignyianus | reverse complement strand
CCCTCTGATCATCTCCATGGCCCTCCACTGGACCTGTTCCAACAGGTCCATGTCCTTTATGTGAGCGAAATTTTCCTTCAGCAGCAAGAGCACACACCGACACATACTGAAGCCCTTCTGAAACGGGGTCTCTTTCTATGGTAAAAACCCACTGAGAAATAGATTTGAAGGTCACACAAAACCAGACACCGAAGGAGATGCTGACACTACCTAGATTACATCAGGTACCTGAGGCAGCTGGTGAACACTAGTTTGGTGCTAGTTGAGTTAATGAGTTGTCAGATCAACTCATTAATATAAATTTGATTCCGATCAGGTGCAGGCACACGCTTTTGTTTTAGCCCAAGCACAGAATTGACATAGGTTTTGTATTTTTACAGTAGCTGCAGGAAGATGGGCGATACCTGATACAGCAGCACAGTCAGATGCTATCTGATCTGGTGTAAAGCTTGCCAAAACCAAGTTGGGCTGTCAACATTTTTTTTTTTTTTTAAACAAGTTAATTTAAGCCCTCAAAAGAGCCAGAATCAGCACTCTGTGATACATGGCCTTGACGTTTCTGACCCTGCTCAGAGCCATAGCGCTGTATTTCCTCTGTCATCAAACCATGGCCTAACAGGGTGGTGATAGCTGTTTGTATTCACTGGATAAAGGCAGGAGAGTAGAAGTTACCTACTGGTGGTGCCTTAATTAGATGGACTTCAAAGAAGTGGTCTCGGTTTCCTTATGTCCTCAATACCAGCATGGGCTGCCAACTTCGGCTATCCTCAGAACTTTTAGCAGCTGACATCTTCTCTCCTTTTTTAGGACCGATCTTTTAGTAGAGCATTAGCTTCCAATCTCCATCTTTGCAACCTTGGCAGAACTGCTGCAGGTGGAACTGGGGGATTCTTCTTCACAGCTGTAAATCTGGTTGCTGTCTTTGAACATCTGCAGGATACTTCTCAGATCCTTCACCATTTTTAGACTAGCTCAAACACAAGGAGCGAACTAGCATCGTTCCCATACATTTCCCACATCTTCACAGAAACACTTGGACACAGGGGCCTATAGAAGTGTAAGATTAAATTTAGTAATAGGCAGCTACAGTTTCATTTGCAAGATTAGGAAAGTCAAACTAACACAAAAAGAAGATTTGGTTTTATTCCCTACTTTGCCTGTTGTAGTGGTTTGCCTGTTTTCTGCACACAGGGGGCTCAAAGCAAAAAGTAGTCCAAAGCACTAAGTACAGACAACCCACCTCTATGTGCATATGATAAACTTCTACATTACATAAACTAAATTATTAAATTTGAATTTGCCTCGGATGGTCTTGATCCAGTATATGCATATCCTGTTGGATAGCAGGAGGGATACTATCCTGGTGGATAGTAAGCACACCTGGGTCTCAACGGTTGGAACTGTGTAGTCTAGGAAACTGAGAACTTAAACTCACTTCACAAATTAAATTAATATTCAAAGCAGTGTCTATTAGTAGTTCCACAGCATCATTAGTCTCTATCTCCAAACTGTGAAGGCTATTCTATTGCACAAGACTTGGCAATTACTGTTTATTAAGACTAATTATTTTAATCTATTTCCATGGGTTTTTCTTGTAATTAAGTATCATTAGAATACAGAATAGCTTTCATATTCCTTTAATGTTTAATTTAGTAAACATTCCCTTTGGAAAGCGCATGCCTGTGGTTTGCATGCTAAATACTTAGAAGCGATGAACAGAAGTCACCTAGGATGCAAAGGCAGAAGCTAGCCTTCGACAGCAGAAGGATCCCGCGTATCTGTTCTTTCAAGGAGGCATTTAATTTTCCACCTAAAACATTACTGTCAGAGCCCAACTTCAATGAACTATATTATTTTATTTTATTTTTTTAAAAGTGGAAGTAAAACTTTCCTTGATCCCTGGCCAAGTCAGGCAGAGCAAGGGAGCCCGAGCTGGGCTGGGGAGTGCTGCTTGGGCTTTCCCGCACTGCCCAGCTCTCCACCACAGCACCCGCTGCTGAATGCCTCTTCTCCACCGAGGTGGCCCAAATAAATGAAATCAAAAGCTCTTTGTAGGGAGTAGGTTACAACATTTGTATATTGCTGCTCACTTTGGTGCCTGCAGACAGAGCCTGTAGATGGTAATAGAGGAGGAAAAGCATGCCGGAGCAGTGAGAGAGGGTCTGGAGGAGCCAGCATCTGCCGAGGGAAGATCTACCATGGAGAACTGCTGTCCAAGGGTAATTATGGTTTTACCAGCCAACCTTTCATAATATCTAAAGGGAAATGCTTCGTTTGTACTTCAGCATCTTATTACACCTCCTGATAAGCCTGGCATGGCTTCATTAACTTTGATCTCTGCTTCTGGAGGAGTTTCATATTTATGCTTTCTTCTTCCACTTCTAATCCACTCCTACCCCTTAGCACAACCAGACATCTTTTTTCTGCGAGTTTTATCAAAATACTTTCCCCAAACCACAAAGCACGTATCCTGTCTTGAAACGAAAGTAAGCTGCCTAATTCTTTGCAAGCACGCTACTTGTTTACTTATAATAATAATTATTATAATAATAGGAAATTTCTATCATTTAATGGAACAAAATTAGCTAAACCTCCCAAGTCTCCCAGCAAACGAGTGTCAGCTCTTTCTCTTACTTTGTACAAACCGAGATACTGGTATTTAGGTCAACTCCTGAGGTTACAAGTCAAAATAGCTTCAAACCTGTAACACCTCATCCAGACAAAGCAAAAAATTTGCTCTAGAACAAAGCAAAAAATCCAAACATTCAGTTGCAAGAGCTTTCTTTAACAGCTTTCTGGGGAACTGTGGTATTTTTTTCAGTCTAAGCTCAGAGCAACAGATAACGACTCTCTTCTTAATTGAGGAAACAAGTCCTACATTATTTAGCTTTGAAATGTAGGGAAATTAAAACCCGAAGGAATGTGAGAGGATGACTGACGGCGTGACTTGGCTGCGATAGTATCACCAAATTACTCTTTAAAAAGAGCCTTCAGTGAGGCTGGGCTCTCATGACGTAAGGATGCCTCTATGTTTTATTTATGAGGTTATGGTGGCTTTCCTGTAACAACATGTGAAGGTGCGCTGGTGCCGCTAGGCGTATGGCCCGTGTAAACTGGGCAGGATTTTGGCAACACACCAGCGCAAACAATCTCGGTCTATGAATTAACACCAACGTGTGACATAAATACAGGGACAGGATTTGAAAAGCAAAGGCTTCAAACAAGGTTTATCACCCAAGAGGCTGCCGCAGATGGATTTGGGGAGGAAGGCAGAGGCGCAGAAAAGCTCCGTTTTGCCATTGCAAGAGCCTGATTGTGGAAAGGCAACAGGAGAAATTTAAACAGCAAGATGATAAGTCCGAGGAGAGATCAAGTTGCAAAATGTCCAGCTTACCAGGATGTTGTGGGCATGGCTGATACTATTAACATTCCTCAGACAAATTAGTAATTACATGGTAGTAAACACATGCGTTCTTCAGCGACTGTTACCTCTGCCCATCCTGCCTTCCCTCCTGCATTCCATCAACTTATTTATTTGCTAAATCCACCAGCAGCTTCATTTGCTGCAGGACGCTTTCTGCTTGAAAAACCAGCACTGGCCCAAGAGCATAAATTAACCTTGTAAAAATGTAGTGTAGAAATGCAAACATTTCTGGCCAAAAGGAAAGAAATTCTGACCCAGTCTTCACCTGGGGAAGTTTTAACTGTTTCTGCCCAGGATTGTGTTCATTGCCCATCCCAGCGGTGCTTCACAGCTGTCCTCACCACACCGCTGCAGATATTCAGTCTCCAAAAAACGCCTTGGACTTTTTGTTTCTCTGCCAGCTGTGGTGTGGGCAGTCTCTGTCCAGGAACTGCGAGAACAAACTCATTCCCGCAGGCGACCACAAGAATCTGTGTTCTCTTGGATTTGCATATTCAAACTGATAAGAGGCTTAAGGAAAGGAGGAAAGAGTAAAAACTGCTGTTGAGATCTCACCTCAGGAATATTAGGAACAACTCCCTAGAATTTATTGATATAAACCCCCACAGCTCTGCATGTTTAAGGCACTAATAATGATATTTCAGACAATGTTGTCACATGCATTTTAAAAGAGAGAAGCTGTTCTGAAAAGAAATGTGTGAACATAATGTTGACGTGCTGTTACAGATATTGCCCTCATCCTGCTTACTATGCTGCTCATGTACTGAATTTAGTGAAAGTGGCTGTTATTTCTAGAAAAAAAAAATCAGAAAATACTGTCGGCATAATTTTCCTGACTGTGAACATCTCTCACACCCATCAATTTTTTTCTCCAGCTATGTAATTTTACATTCTTAGGTCCCTTCCTATGCAACAATCACCTGCAACTGTCGTGGACTTCAAGTTCTTCCTTTAGACACAGCAAGAAGATGCAAGTGTTAATGGAAAGCTTCTGGTTCGAGCTATTCATTCAACTATTTTAAAAACTTATTCTTAGAGCAAGGACTTCACAGATCACACAGCAGGTTGCCCACCATTTCCTTCTAGTCACTGGATCTTACCTGTATCACAGCTGTTTTGTATCTGGAAATCATCACTGCTTGATTTCAGCAGGGACACACATCTATTTTTGTAAAGCTCCCAAGTGAACATCATACACTGGTTGCCACAGCATTTATTTTGATCCTGGAAATTGCAGGTCTCAGGTAATCATCGAACCCGCTACTTAAAAAAACATTATTACCTCCATCTCGAATCATTAGAAACGCTACAAGAGCTATCCAAGCCGGAGAACAAACACACAACTGAGAAGAAAATAAGCCTCAAAACCTATTCAGGTGGTCAAGAAACCATTTTCTTACAGTTTATAAAATTACTTTAAAAGCTTAAACATCCTTTCTCTTGGTGTTTCTGCCTGCAATTTTAACAGCTTTTATGCTTAACGTGTTGCTTCAACAGACAAGTTAAATTGGCCAGCTGAGTGAGAAGTGTCACCTACTCCTCAGTTGTAGGAGATCATAAGGATAAGATGAATGATGGGATAAAAACGTAGAGGAGACAGGAACGTAGGGGATCGTGATGTTCTGGACTGGTATTACTGCCACTAACAGCTGTAACAAAAATGCATCTGAATATCTTAAGATTTATATTATTTTAAAGTGTGCGTATTCCAGAGAGATTGAATGAATTTTACACCTACTTTTCTTAAGATGATAAAGAAAATCCAAAGAAAATTGCACTCAGTAATAGTATATATTCACTAATATATTTCCAGATTTTAGCATAGAGGCCCAGCAGTAACAATTTTTTTCAGAATTTAATGTTGATACTGAAACCCAACATCCTCAGATGTCAGGTAACTGCCATTTATGTATATTTATGTGCACTTCCACTGAGACAGCACAGGGGAACAACCACTCTCCATGTTGGTTTTGGGGGCCACCAACAGCTCAAACAACATTCCTCTAAAATGAGAGCAAACAAAGGGAGTTTTTCAACCTCCACCTTGCCCTTGCTTAAGGAGGGAGAGGGGAGGAGGAAGGACAAAGTCCTGCAGGTCGCTGAAGCGAGAGAAGGAGCAGCGTATCCCTGCTGGTCCCTTTGTGCCGCTTCCAGGACAGTCTCTCTCTTGTGCAGGATATGGGCATAAATGCAGCCTGAGGGGTCCAGACCTACCCCTTGCTGATGGCATTTTGTTTTGAAATGACTCACTTGGGGAGCCAGGAGATCTGCTCAGGGCCTTTGCTGGGGCCCGTGACAAGCTTTGGGTGTCATTTCCCAGGGCAAACACCACAGAAAGTCCTGAACCTAAATCAGAGAGCTACTGTGATGCTCAGTTACCCACAGGTACTATTTATTTACCTATTAGAAATTTACTGATAGTTATACTGGTTATTGAAAACAAATTTGGGAAAGGACAGCAGCAGTGTCTGGTTCTTCTTGGTGTGTACAATCCTGTTTCGCAGATCACTTCATAAAAGTAATCTGAAAAAAAGTATTTCCATTCACCTTTTTATAAAAATCAGTTCAAGGATTACTCTGCTCAGCTCTTTTCTTTCCTGCTGCTTCTCACAGTTTGATTCTCCAGTGCTTCACGGCAGAAGAGCCCTACCAAGGACCGGTGTGAATCATTAAGTGAGCCTTCACCGCAGTTTCAAGACCACTGACACATTAAAAGTAAAGCTCATTGCGCAGACTTGAATCACAGCAGCAAACACCGGTATGGTGTTGGTAGGAAGAAGTTACATCATCAAAAGCAGAAAGCAGAAGCAATTTAACCCCTCAGGTAACAGTACTCGCTCCAGATATCCAGCCAAATTTCCCAAGTTATGTCTGAAAGTAAATATAAAGGCAAATATGCAATATCTTTATGGATACTCACTTATCACACTTCCTTTAATCTTACTAGTAATTGAGTGGACAAATCACATGAATGATTCAAGAGTTAACAAGAATGAGATGAACTGTCACCACGGAAAATATTAATATACGTCATAATAAAAGTGCATTATCTCATTTTTAATTTTGACGGTTTGAAGATACGGTTAAAAAAAAAGAAATTTAAAAATGGTAGAATGTTTTTCCTCAGCATTTCACTAGAAAACAAAAAGCAGCTCCAGGCTGGCCTCTTTTTAAGCAGCAGTAGGTGCACGTAGCTTGAAGAGAAGTTCAACATTTATGTTACAGGTCCCCTCGCATGCTCAGCAAAACAGTGTCCCCCGGCCAGCGCTCCCAAGTTATCTTTTCCTTGTTTTCTTTGCCAAGTAACACCTCAGAGAGCAGAAAGAGCTGCAAGCTGGCTTGTATGCTGTCACTGGCACCATGGATGCCAGAGTCTGGAAGCTCTTCTGCCACCAGTCTGTATCCCTTCTGCATACTGGCCAGACCTCAGAAAGCAAATTAGTATATGGCAAAGGAAACAATGGTGAAATATTTTGAGGTTCTGACAACTACTCATTCATTCAGCATTACACCCTCCTTCAGAAAACACCTTAGAACAAATGAACATACATGTATGTTGTTGGAGAGGGACTCTTTGTCAGGAAGTCCAGTGATAGGATGAGGGGTAATGGTTTTAAATTGGAAGAGGGGAGATATGGATTAGATATCAGGAAGAAATTCTTTCCTGTGAGGGTGGTGAGGCACTGGAACAGGTTGCCCAGAGAAGCTGTGGATGCCCCGTCCCTGGGAGTGTTCAAGGCCAGGCTGGATGGGGCTTTGAGCAACCTGCTCTGGTGGGAGGTGTCCCTGCCCATGGCAGGGGGGTTGGAACTCCATGATCTTTAAGGTCTCTTCCAACTCTAACCATTCTATGATTCTATGTGGAAGTCTATTTTTTCTGGGAGCAAAAAAAGCTATGAAACAAGTTAGATTCATAAATGAAAATGTATTTCACCTTTATACATGCTATACAGGTCATGCAAATACAGAAATCTACAGGTTATACAATGACACCATAATAAAATATAATGTGACATTTGTCAAACACAACGTAGCACAGCAAAACAACCTGGTTTTGTTTATTATTTAGGAAATAGATGAAGGACTAATTCGGAAGACACAGTACCATGCTACAGCTTACTGCACAGTCAAAAGAAAGTGTGTCTCTGAAGTACACCAACATAAATAGAGCTGGGTTGCTGTAGGTATGATTTCTTTATACATCGCACATAATGTCATTGGTTACTTTCCCGTTGCTGGCTTTAAAGAGCACAAGAACGGGGCTACAACTGAGCTCAAGCTACACTGTGAACTCCCTTAAATGTGAAAAAACAAACAAACAAAAAAAAAGGCAAAACCCCCCACCCCTCCCAAGTTTTCACTCCTTTTGTGTCAGTGTCCAAAGAGAGTTGTATTTATAATTTACTCTTACGAGGAACTGGGCAGAAGCGTCCTCAAAGCAGCACATGATCTAGCAGAAAGTTGTCAGAGTTCACCAACAGAAACAGAGTTAACACTGTATGGTGCATAATGCCTGGGCATTATACATCCCAAAGTGAATTTTCCCGTACAGGTGCTTACACACCGTTACGGGGGCGATGCTCCCTGTGGGCATCTCAGCCTTGGTAGTCCTGCTGCAGTGTTTGCATATTGTTTTGCTGCTGACTAAATCTTGTTTTGTCGAGCCTCTAGGAAGCCAAAATACTTTTCCTTATGATAGAAAGCCTGCTGGTATTAATCAAGTGTCTGCTTCTTCAAAGATTAATGTGTTACCTCACCCCCCCGACCACTCCCTTGGATCTACTACAGCTATACTATATATATTAAGGGATTATACCAGGCATTTTGCCTACTTTGTTTACAGGTGTTACACAAGTATGTTTTTAAACACATAACTGATAGTCGCTCCCGGACTAATTAATATTAACCAGTAAGTGCCACTAGTGACTAAAAGTGTCAACATAATCATAACGGGATAGCTCCCACACTCCACAGTCAGTAAGAAGGCTCTTTTGATTCCAGCAGCCATATATTTTTCAAGCCTCTTCAGCTACAGTTTTGAATTATACACCTGCATAAAGGTTGCCAGTAACTCCTTATTAATGACAAAACCAAAAAAAAGATAGGCACAAAACTAAAGCAGAGAATATTATTTCCTTTCAACGCACCGTAGGCAAACCTCATCATTATTTACAAGAAAAAAAAAGTCTAAATAGATGCATGATAAAGCTTAAGGAAGAAACATTTCAAAATAAAACGCATGGGTAAAAATCACAGTGAAGTGCTGAGATGAGTTTTAAATTAAAAGAAGAAATAAGTGCTTTATTAGCAGCTAATGCTCAAATTCTAATGCACACTCAGTCTTCCCTGAAACCATCGAGGCTCTAGATCACCGGGTTCTGCCAAAAGCAGACAGATATTCAACGTACTCCCTGGGAAGACAAAGTTATATTCAGCTCTGATTATTTGAAATCCAGTGTTCAAGGACTGCAGAAGCTTTTTCAAGTGACAAGCTCATATTTTACTGCCAGTAGCATCACAGGGATTTACATCCTCCACAAATTGCTACCTCTGTCAATTAAAAGAAAGAGAGAATATCGAGTCAGCTATGCAAAAGTTAGGTGGCTTCAGTTTTGTAACTTAGAATACACTCTCAAAAATAAAATCAACCTACACTACACTTTGAAACTGTCATTAAAGCCTACTATGCTTTTTTCACATTGTTTGCAGGTTTTCCAGTGATTCTGCACCGTACTGCAAGTATTCACAGCAGCAGAAAAGGGTAAGCAGCAACAAAAAACACCATGTTCTAGGCCGGCCCCGCTTTACTCTTTTTTACTCATGCAAAAACTCCAAAGACTTATAGGAAAGGTACTGTATTAATGAAGAGAAAAAGCAACTCTTCTCACTATATTCTGAATGAATAAAGGAAATGTTTCCGTTTACCAGATAATTTCAGTTGCTATGATACACTTAGTTTGCATAGGATGCCAATTTACAAAGAGCTGCAAATATGAAAGATTATGCTAAATTTAAATATCTAGCAGACCAGCTTTCTTCCTCTCTCCGCATATGCTGTTTACAACTGCGATATTTTTCTGGGAAGCTCATCAGTAATCACAGCAATTTATCCTATCTGAGATGTTTATCACAATACCGTACCTTTGTCTGTTCTGCTGAAAAGCAAGATTGTCAACAGATAGAATTAAGTGTATTTTCCTGTCCTGGACTGTTAAATCCCTCAATTAAGTTTTTGTTACAGTCATCTAGGCTAATGGTATCACTGGACGTCTTGGAGTATGTAGCTTGGCCTGTGAAATCCAAGAGATCTTCAAGAGCCTTGGAATTACTTGTCCCATTTTGGTCCAAAGAAACACCAGGCATGAGTTCATTCATAGGTGAGTATTCAGGGATAGAGATAAGTTCTTCTTTTGAAACTGGGCTATACAAAAGATAAACAAAAGGAAGATGCAGAGTTAGAGGTGTGTAACTTTTAGTTAAGCAACAACCAAATTAATCTTCTGAGTCTCCAAAAACTACTACTTATCTTAAAGCCAGCTGCAGCAAACCTTTACCTAGAATGCATCCCAATCCAAACAAAAAGAGGTTACCCTGTTCAGGATGGAAGGTCATATCTAATCCATATTCCTTAAAGATTAAGGATTGTGGTAGCTGTGTGATGTGAACACTTGCTGCCTTAAACCACACTTCTGGCAGTTTACTCCCAAATCATTCGGTCGATGCACCATTCCCTTCCTTCAGCGTTTACTGCATCTTGCAAATTCTCGTCCTGATCCTGCAAACGGTTACCTAAAGCACTCACACTTCACACCTTAAATTAACAGCTATTTCTCATGACCTTATGGTACACTTAAGACATTAAAAATCCTAGAATTTAATTTAACAAGTGCTGCTACCAGCTAACACTTGGCCAAAACTAGGAAGGCTAGTGCCTTCCAGTGTGGAGAAGAGAAAGCAGAGGAAGGATTTCACAAGGATTTCTAAAACCACGAAGGAGTGGTGGCTAAGTTGAGGGCAAAACTATTGTGCATCAAGTCCTGCAACACAAAACCCGGTGGGTGCCCAATGACTAGTAAGAGCCTGGGTTTAACACCTAGCAAAGAATTTACCCAGTGAGACTGTACTGTGGAACCTGCTGCCGGATGAGGTCTGAATGCACGTGTTATCAGCAAGTTGAAAAAGGAGCTGGATGAACTCTTGGCCATCAGGTCCGTCAGCAGATGTTTCAAAGGGCAAGGCGCAGCTGTGCCCCCCTCTAAGATCCCTATTATAACGCTTCTGTGTGGTCTTGGATTGCAGGCAGTGGTGGGCTCAGCTGCTCCCCCTAACTAGTTTTGCTTATTGATACTCTCTGAGACCAAATAATGGGCTAGATGGATTTCTGGTCTGTCCCAGTAGGACATTTCTTACATATTTATGTAAATTTACTGGAAATACTGAAACAGTATGAGAGGTCAAGTTGGCTTGCCAATTAAGGAAGGACCGTATAAAAAAAATCCAAGTTCAAAATTGAGAACTACTTTTCCCATAGCAGCCATAAATCACCAACTTCCTTCGTTCCTGCAAGTCCTTCCATCAAAATCCAACAGTATTTTATACACACAAAGTTATTTACTGATTTAGATATTAGGAAGAAGTTCTTTCCTGTGAGGGTGGTGAGGCACTGGCACAGGTTGCCCAGGGAAGTTGTGGATGCCCCATCCCTAGAAGTGTTCAAGGCCAGGCTGGATGGGGCTTTGAGCGACCTGCTCTGGTGGGAGGTGTCCCTGCCCATGGCAGGGGGGTTGGAACTCAATGATCTTTAAGGTCCCTTCCAACTCTGACCATTCTGTGCTTCTATGATTTCCATACATTTGTTCCAATTAAGTACGTAAAATTCTACATTAATTATTTTCTTTATTCTGTTTTTTATGGAGGGAAAAAGGCTCATGCATCGTGGCTATGCAGTCTTGACACAAATCAAAAAAAATAATGGTGACATCTGACAACATCTGCAGTAGCTACTTTCATAGAACAATCTGGAAGGTTTCGGCAAACTTGTATGAAATCCATAAGCAAGGACCACAGAAGGATTTTAGAGCCCCTCCACCTGCCAAGTCTGTGACATGAGGTTCTTTCGACTCTCTTGTCTGAAACAACCAATTTGCATCTCAGCAGGCATGGAGGTCACCACAGTAGATGCTCGACTGCTCCACTGTAGGGTAAGTGAGAAGTAAAGCAGTGAAGTATTAACCAATAAACCAGAAAATTTTGTGTATTTCTAATACGGATTCCACAATTTCCATTGCTAGATACGATCTGTACCTCACATCCATGGACTGAACCTCATCTGTTGAATCTTCCATGCTGTTAGATTTCCCATCAACAGCTTCCAGCTGAATAAGCCCTGGAACTGACTTGAGTCCATTAGCAACTACATCTTGGGAAGGGATTACAGAGGCAGCACTTTCTAAGCTTTTATTTTTCAGGCAGGTTGCCAATCCGTTGAGATCTACAAAAGAAGGTTAGAAATTATGACAGTAGCAACTTTTTTACTAAAATAGTTTAAAGAAAAAAAAAATCACAAAGGCTTTTAAGTTACATATTGAGTAGAAAGGAAGACTGACAATGCAGTAGGACTCAAGTTTCATCTATGACTCACCAAGCCATACTGCCAATCCTCCTTTCCTACTCTAAAATTGCATTTCATGCTATTTCTTTTAAATCTGAGCAAACAGAGAGAGAACGTACTTTTTATGTCATGTATGAAAAGCCTTGGCCTGGGGAAGTAAACAAAACATAGAAAAATGCCAGATATCTATATTTTATTTAATAGTTCTTTAGTTATATATGCTTTTTCATGAAGCCAAATGAAATGTAAGATTCATAGCAATGCTATAAAAAGCTTATGAGTTTAGTTGTATTCAGAAATTTTCTACCTACAAAACATGAAGGTAGAGTGCAGCAATCAAACCTACTGGCAGACTGGAACTTCTCATTTAGAGAAATGCTATGTCAGGTACTAAAACGGAGGAGAAACTTTCTTCTGCTGACATGGCAAAACAAAGTTAAGTCTCCAGTTTCAAACACTTGTTGCTGACGCAAATGTAGCTGGGTTTTTTGAGATGAAAGCAAACACACAGTGCTTTGCCCAGGATTACAAAACTCTGAAAAGAACTGTGAAAACAGGTCAGAAAAAATACGGCAATTTTTACCTGGCTGGCTGAGAACAAGGGTCTTTGGTTGCTTTTCCACATTCAGAGTTGATGGTACCTCCAGTTTTGGCTCTTCCTTCTGTAATCAAGTAACGAGTCAACTGTATGAGATGAAGGACTGTAACCTTCAGGGAACTGATTGGACTCCCAACTTGTGAAACTGCCCAGGGCCACAGAGAGATCAAAGGGCAGCAACAGCAAGATAATTTTTTTTTTTCCTTTTTAAGTAGGCACAGGATTTATTTTCTTTTTGAAGTCAAAGTAAGTGAAGAAACAGTTTCCTTAGTAGCAAATTTAAAATAGAGGTGAAAGCCTGACTCTGTTGTTTCCTGGCTGGACACAATTGCCTTGTTCTCAGACCCACATTCCTCTCAGGCTTAACACAGAGAGCTCAGAAAATAATTCACTGGCTGGTACAAAGCAGGAGAAGACACATCACAGCAAGCAAACATTACAGCTCCAATCTGCACCAATTGCACAAAGCTGTGTCTCTGTAGCTGTGGCACAACACTAACTGTGACACAATAACAGCCATTCCCTGTTTGAAATGCAACTAAAATTTGGTTTTAGTGTACCTAAGTATATCTATTAACATGGAAATACTCAGGTTTAATTTTCACATATGGGTTATAAAACAAAACAAAAAAAACCCCCAAATCCTACAACTTCACACTGTTCATACCTTTATTTCTGGTGTTTCACTCCTCCTTGTTCTCTTCATTATTTCATCTATTCTCTAGAAATCAAAATATATCAGAGGATGAGAAGATAGACAGAAAATTTAACACAAGAGAGTGATAAAGAGAAAAAAAAAAAACACAAAGAAAGACTTTTATCTACTGTCTTGTCCTCATCCCTGCTTGTCTTGGAAAAGTGGGAATAAGTATGAAAAATAAAGTAAACAAAAGACAGAAAACACCTGGAAGCCAGCTTTCACACATATCAGATCTCACAGAACATGACCATCTCAGGAGATGTAATTTAGAGACAAACATTTTAATAGCAGGTCTTTGCAGTTATGAGTTGAGCTCTGTTCTGAAACAAGATGCTTATTTAAAACCAACAGCTATTATTTTCATCTAGTTGCTTTTCCAACTATTTCCAAACAGTTCCTTTAAAAAAGTTAGGCTTTTAGGGATGGAATACTAGAACGAAAGACCTGAAGTTATTATGGCTGGAAATGTGTAAGGCATCACCCTATAATATTTTTATTTTTTTCCCTTTGTTCATTAAAAAAACCAACAAACCACCCTGCCAACAAACAATGTCTCTTTGCCCTGTTTTGAAAGGAAACTATTTGAGATTTAAAGACACTTTTGTTTGGCATTCAAAGTTGCAACATGCTTCCAGCTCGGTAGCAAACAGCTAAAAATAACATACTGGAATAACATATATGGAAGTATGGACTTTTATAACCAGACAGAGGTTCTGCAGTTGTAGATAAAGTGAAGTTATGCAGCTCCAGACATCTCCTTGTGCGGCAGTGGCCAGCCAGCCCTGCTGCCTCTGCAGAACACAACCAGGGACGTGCCAGGTGGGAGAAAACCTGTTTGTTAATCACATTAACCTTCTCAATTAATGACACGGAGCTTATTGTGCTTAAGTTTTCAAACAATGTCACTCATGTTCCTCAATGGTCTGTGATGTCCTGGGTTGGGCAGTGATCTGTGTTTGCCTTGGCATGCCATTCCCTGTTTGTCTCAGGCATTTAACTTTGTGGGTAGAGGCTAATTCTGTGTTTGTTCAGAACCTACTAGAAAGTCATTTGCCCCAGGCAATCCTATTGTTACAAATTTTGATGTCCACATTCCCCTAATGTGCAAGGAGCAAACGCTAAGTTAGGTATTAAAACCACTCTGTAATGCAGATGACTATTTCTAGATACTATTGGGTACTTCCTGGGTTATGTATTTAAACACAAAATGAAATAATTATCTTAAATGAGACGCAAATATCTTACCTTCTTTCGCTCCAGTCTTTCTTGCTCAATTTGCTGCATGATTTGTTCCCTTTCAAGACGAAGCTGTTCAGCTGCCTCACGGGCTTTGATTTCTGCTTCTTCCCTCTAATCAAAATGTGTAAAATACGATAGGGCCATTATTTATTTCATGCAGACTACTAGATCTTATAAAGTATTTATTTATATGTATATATAAACACATGTATACGTATATATGTATCTAAAGTTTCACATTTGTGTTTGAGACAGTACCTGTTTCTCAAGTTTGGCTTGGAGCTCTTTTTCTTGCTTTTCTTTCAGCATCTGTTCTTCCTCAGCTCTTCTCCTTATTTCCTCTTCTGCCTTTTTCCTAGCGGCTTCTTCTTCACGTTTTCTTTCCTCCTCCTTCTTACGAGCCTCTTCCTCCAGACGAAGTCTTTCTTCTTCTGCCTTTCTTTTCTGTTCTTCTCTTTCAAGCCTGCAAAAGACATAACTGAATGTTTAAAAGGATGCATCTTGTTTAGCATGAATCTTATTGTATGTGGCACACCATCAGCAGTAACTGGTTATGTATGCATCAGCACACATTTTCATGAAAAATGTGAAGATACAGCAAAGACATTGAGCACACGCCCAGAATTCAGGCTGCTATCAAACTTTAATTCCAATCTTATTTTCACTGCCCCAATTCTTTCCTAGAAATTATAGTTTCCCTTGAAAAAGGTGTCATCAAAGAAAAGAAAACATTTCCATTCTAATTTCTATTACAGCTTCAATAATATAAACAGCCCTCTTCTGTACACACCCAGAACGCTGGTATCAAAAAACAAGCAAGCAATTCTTTCTTTTGTTTCAGTCAAAGATAAATAGATTGGGTAAAGAGCAGTACAAAATGACCACAGAACACAGTGGTACACTAGAAAGAGCAGGTTTAAATTCCACTTGTGATGGTCCTTGGCCTACTTAGGGACCTTCTGTCACCACACCAAAGAGCTGCTTTGACAACTGATTGTTCTTACCCTTGCATATCAGGGATTCAGGAAATACCCAGTTTCCCCTCCCCCCCACGTTTTCAGTAAGAGCAAAGTTGAATTTAGACATCCAGAATTAGTGGTTAACTACTAGGGGCTTGAAGGAAGGGTATGATTTGTTGACACTTGCAACCAGGACCCGATGGGGAGAGCAACCTGAAAGTTTGCTCCTAGAACAGAGCCAGAATTTCAGGGCTTAGACCCAGCAACCTTCACTGTGCCCACAACTCCCTACAACAGAGCTGAGCAGGGAGATAAGTTTCAGGTTAAACTGATAAACGACACAAGCCTTGCCACTTAAGTCATATACTAACTACTGCAAGACTCTTACTTCAAATATTTTTTACCAGATAAAATGCTGAAGTATTTGGATGAGTAGCAGTTCCTTCAGGGTTCTTTAAAGAAGGCAAATTACTATTTTTCTACCTTTGCTAGTCACAAAGACTTCAAAAGACACTAATTAATTAGGGGTCCAAATTGAAAGAATCTAATACTTACAACCTCCCACCTTGATTCTAAAACCATCATGGCTTCAAGCATCTTGAGTGACACAGGTTAAATTATTAGGTAATCATTTTCACAAAATCAACCAAAATACCTCTCCCGTTCTTCTCTTTCCTGTCTCTCCCTTTCTTCCTGTTCCTTTTGCAGGCGGGCCTGTCGTCTTTTTTCAGCAAGAATTTTAGAGGCTTCTTCTGCATCGGTTGTTCCTGCTGTGATCTTCCCTGGGAGAAGACAACAAACAGTTGTCAAGTCAGGTGGGGAACTGAGTGCCCAGCACATCAACACTCGCACAGAGGATACAACGGTCCTGGTTCATGCTGGCATCACACCTTTGCTTGTCAAAAACATACATCAGCACTTTCAGCGGACAGAATAAGGGCATCCTCAGATTTCAACATTTTCACATCCTCATTAGCAAGTTCATACATGGGTAACACTGGTGAGAACTGTACATTTACTGGTTATAGTATATATCTTTACACACTCTCATAAGCCCATGACTGAGCAGCTTCAGAAGAAGATGAGTTCATCATTATTTAAAAGGCTCACAGATCACCTTCAGTGTTTTCGGTCTTCCCTGCAGAAGGCACATGCTTCTCAGAAGCCACCTGGCCTGCCTCATCGGTGCGTGCTCCCGGGGATTTTTGATGACTGATGTTTTCTTTCTCCTTGTCTGCTTTCTTTTTAGGAGTCTCCTGGTTGAGATTAGAAGTGGCACGATGCTTTACAGGAGAAGCTGGATACTGTTTGGCATTTTTCGGAGACTGAGGATAAGTCTTTGCAACTGTCCTGCTGAGGATAAACAAAAATCAAAACAGACCATATGTTACACAGTTTGGAATCAAACTCCATCTTCACATGTATCGTTGCCCTTTCTTGTCTCTGGTAATAGAGGAATATCAGCTGTTTTGCACAACACTGCATAGGAATCACCTGGATGGAAGCAGTCAGAACCTGAAATGCAGGGAACTGGCACACAAGTGCAAATGATTACAGGAAATTCTCATTTAAAAAGACCAACTATGCTGTCCTAGTTGTAGGCAAGAGATATGAAATCATGGTATTCCTAAAACAATTATTTTAGTAATGGTCATTTCATAACAATTTTGACAAAGTTACTATACTGAATGGTCCTTTCTTAACATTTAAAGCAAAGCTATGGCCGATTTTAGTCTGCAGAGATTATCATGAGTTGCAGTGTGGCACTTCCATCTGAATACTGCCCTGTCAAACACAGTCTTTTTCTAATAATATCTGTTTTTCCAAAATAGCACCAAATAGAACTATATATGAAAGTAAAGCAGGGTACCATAAAGAACTGACCAAACCATTCTACAGTCAGCTCTGCTGTTTCATCAGTTAGGGCTTTAATTAGCACCAACACAATGGATTGAAGGCTCAAAACTCAGCCCCTGCAACCTTTTACATGACTGCATTTGTGGTGATGGCAACACAGAGCAGCAACGCTGCCCATCGTTTGTTTGGCTGTTGCATACTTCAGGTGAAATGATAACCCTGAAGTTAGTTTTGGGAAACCAGAAGGGTAAAGATACTTGATATTCACTGAAAAATAGCTGCACATTAAAGAGAATAGATGACGAGGAAACATAAAACTCCACACAAACACCATGCATTATTTATGCAGCACCAGTAACTAGCACTAAATACTTGTAACATTAAGAAAGGCTGGGCTGTGTGACTCAGTAGTATGGAAGTAAAGAGATTACAATCTTAAAATAATGATTTATGTGAGTCCCATTAGAATAAATATTCCTACATTAAAGTGAACATTACACGTAGTTTTAACATTCCTTGTGAATATGTAATTATGATAGAAATGTACTATCCCTTATCAGCTTTTTTCATCTACACAATATTATTTCATATACTGTAACATGTTTTCTGGACTATACACTCATTCTGGCAGACCACAAGCATGAAATCATGGACAATGGCTGGAAAATAATGGGCTGGAGTGGCAAGTTTTGTACAGATATAACTATGGCATTGTGCGGCCAGAGACTATTATAACCAGAACATCATTTGCATTACAGAGCAGACAATAACAATTAAACATCTTTCAACTCCCCCCCAACTCATCAATTCAGGAGAAGAAAGGGTTTTTTCCAACCATATTATGCTGCATTTGAAAGAGGGTGAGACACCAGAATGCAGGGAGCTCATTCAGAGTATTGCACCACCTGCACTTTCTCACTCCCACTGAAGAGCCATCACAGACTCCAAAAGCCCTTGGGCTGGTAGAAGAGTAGCACCCAAGCAAATATGAAGTTCAGCTCAGGTACCCTCTGCCTGCAGGCCCAGGAGCTCCCCATCAGCTCAGGTCCTCGCTCGTGGTCTTTCCCTGAGCTAAGCTGTAGGTATGTCTGTTCCTGACCTCCTAGCCTGCCCATCCTGACCTGATATCTTGGCTTGTCCTTGGATCCGCTCCATTAAGGCCTTTGCTAGCTACCACTGGACTCTTGGATGACACTGGTGACCATCACCAGAGGTGCCCTAGTCAATTCTTTTCTCTGCTGTGGGATGGGGTCCTGTGGGTGCGGTCCCTGTCCTTGTCTGCCCTACTGCCACCTACAGCTCCTGGCCCACCCTGCCTTGCAGGGCAGCCTGCTCTTCCTGCTCCCTGACAGAAACAGGCTTTGGAAGATGTGGACAGACAAGTCTGTTTCCAGGTCTTGTAAAAAACAACAATGGGAGAAGTCAATGAGATCGGTTGGTGTTGACTATATCTGGTTTAAGCATTGTCTTAAGTTCTCTCTCTAGGATAGAGATGGACTTCCAGTCCCTCCTAAAGACAAAGACAGAAATTTCAAGGCCTTACCTACATATGTAGGTACCTCTCTTATGTGCCTCACCATTACAGCCATTTCCATAAAAATATAACACGTATTAATATCACTGGAACGGGTTGCCCAGGGAAGTTGTTGATGCCCCATCCCTGGGACTGTTCAAGGCCAGGCTGGATGGGGCTTTGAGCAACCTGCTCTAGGGAGAGGTGTCCCTGCACATGGCAGGGGGGGCTGGAACTCGGTGATCTTTAAGGTCCCTTCCAACTCTAACCATTCTATGATTCTAATAATGAAGCAAAAACCTTTCTTACGCACCTCTGCAGCACAGAGGATGCTTCTTGCTAATCAGGCACTTCATCAAAGCATCATCCCTTCTTGCTGTCTTTGGTTTACACTTCCAACTTCACCACACGTTCCTTGCAATACTTTTCATTTAACTTGTTGTGACAGGAGCAGCAAAACAGTCACATAACTAAGACTGAGTCATTTTCAGTATGAGCACAGAAGTAATTGTTCTCTAATAAAGATGTGACAATCAAATTGAAGAGGAGTCTAGTCGTGACAGCTATGCTGGCACTGCATAGGAATTAGAGCAGACTGGCTATGCAACTTACCCGTTGGGCTAGAAGCATGTGTTGAATCCTACTACTTAAGTAAGGCAACTTTCAACTTTAAACCCACAGACATTTTTTCTTACAGTTCTTTGGCCAGAATAACCAAAAACATGTATTGCACTGCATTTAAAAGGAGATACGGATGCAGTAGAAAGTATTAAATGAACACTGTTTTCCTTCTTGTATTTAAAACACAATGTCCACTTAGTATCTGCCTAGACACAGGCAGAATTGTCCCTGGGAAAAAATCCCACTCCTTCTAATAGTATTTAAATTATGCTATTTTTTACTAGAAATGGCCAAACTTGACTGCGAAGATAGAAAAATGGGATTATTAAGGGAAAATGTATAAATGCTTGCATAGGAGCCTGCTTAGGCTTAAAAAAAATGTTTTATTTTAGCCTTGGGAGAAAAGGAAAGGGATGTAATGAAACTCTGGTAAGAACATGGGAAGACAAAAGCATGCCTGATGAGGATCACAGAATTAAGATGCCAGCTCCGCAAAATGCAAGGAAGTGGTAGCATGCTAGTTGCCTGAAAATTGGCACATCTCAGTCACTAGATTTTACAAGGGATCACAGAACTACAGGAAGCATCTTCCTCCCTCCAGCAGGTCTTAGTTTTCTGATCTAACCACCCTGTGGTGACACGGGGACAGCAGCTTCTAAGTCATACTTATCATGACCCCTACATGCACTGCAAGAACCTCTATCTGGACTGAGGATCCACTGGTCCTTAAATTACAATGGCTCTGATTTAATTAGAAGAGGAATAGCAGGGATAGCCCATACTGCAGAAGAATGCCTCAGGAAGAGCACAAGAGGGGTTCTGAGTGTACTTTTGCTAAGCACAGAAAACAAAGTACATGTAGCACATGAAGCAGAGGTCAAATCCAATTATGTCCATAAATAGCAAGGGAGAGAACAGCAGGCTTTCTTGAAAAGCCAGGTACGTGACAGGTCACTGGTTACAGCAGTTCAGAAGGTTGACTTTCAATTAGAAACTTGCAGCAACACCAGAGCTGCATTATTTCCCTCCCCCCCCCATCTCCCCATTAATTCAACAAAAGCCTTGTTGAAACCACACTAAGGACCTGCATGTTCTCAAGGCTGTTTTCTGAGGCTGCTCTGATCTCAAGCTATTCCTGGGTTCTGATATTTTCACTCTGGTATCTGCAATATTTTTTCAAAAGCAGGATTTTTTTACCTTTAGTTTTGATCTTTTCTAGCTAGAGACACATTAATTTCTCTTTTACACATGAGCACAAACTCAGCATAAGTCCATAGAACAGTTATTTTTATAGCTGTACTATTGTAGATGGCTTTCAAAATCTTTAACTGCCCCATTCTCTAGCTAGCTGCAGAACAGCTCAAAACAGTCTTGATCCAACATTCTACCCACTGTTTTTATCTTTCCAAGGCAAAATAATGATCACGTATAGTAAATGTAGCACATATCAAATAAAATCTAAAACTAGGTCACTGCATGACATAAAAGCTGCTTCAATGAGGAATTCACCACACAGACACCTTTGTAATAGGTAATTTTCAAAAGTCTGGGCTTTTTTTTGTACTAGTCTAGGTTTGTATTTCACCAGCAGTCTGTAATTTAATTGAGCATGTACTTCTCTGATGTGAAAGTGTGTTGCAAGGGCTGCAGCGAGATGTCGCCCAAAAGAACGACTGGGATATGGGTTCAGTTATTGAAACTGAGCAAAGGACAGCGACACAGAGCAGGAATTGGAAATGAACCAAGAATCACCCACCAGCAGCGCTGCAGTCCCGATTCCCTTTCCCCCTGCCCCTTTTGCCCTCTCATATGAGGTAATGCTTTGGCAAAATAGCGTAAGAGAGGCTTGTCAGAGCCTTCCATTTTCCTTCACTGGCTTACACTACAGCTTCTCTGAAGACAATTAAACCTAAATTCTCCTTCCTTGATTCAGTCAGGTCCCACTGATTTCAAAGGGACTGTTTACCCAAAGACACGTGAAGGACACAGGCTTCATTGCTTTGCCAATCTATAAGATGGGACACTTATCTATTTTCTGAGGGATACTGCAAGAATAAATGGATTAATGTATAGATCTTTGAAGACAAAGCATAAAAAAAAAAATAAATTACCAAACCCCCTGGTATTATTGATCTTGTGAAAGATCTAAAGAACACAAGCACTTTACACAGTCACTATCCACTATCAATTGTAAAAATAAAAGATAATTTCTCAGTTATCCCAGCTCTCCAATCCATTAACTCTAACCTTTGTCAAATGATCCAAACTGGATTCAAAACAATAGTTTTGGGTCTCTCTCCTGTGTGACATTTCTTAATCTATTTACTTTTTCAATTATCTTCAAGCTTTGAATTCCTTCCTTGATTAATTATTGTTCAACATGTTTTTGCTTTTCCCCCTTTTCTCCTTTTTAGGTCCATATCCGTTCACTCATTTTGTTTTGGATGTTATGTCTTTGGGTTGATCTTTTTTCCATTGTCAGTAAAATCTGCACCTTCAAACACTTGTAATTTATTTATGTAATTACTTCAAATCTACTTTGCCATCAATCACTGTCTCCCTTTAGGTTGAAGTTTTCTTGTCTTGTTTGAGCCTGTTTCAGATACTTTACCATGATAAAAAGAGCTTTCTAATTAATAAATAACGAAATACCGTATAAAGAAAACAAGCAACTACTACCCACAAACCAAGATGACAACTGTGAAGAACTAGTAACTAGAACAATGCCAAGAAAACTTGAATGTCAAGTCACATACCTTTAGAAAGAAAAATGCTTACAGCTAATTATCTTCTAAATCACTGGCCATACTTGATTCTTTCCTCAATAGCTTTCTATGTTAACGAGCACTAACTACTAATGCTGCACAATACGTACTCCTATTTCTTACAGGGTATTTTTCTGGCTATATGGTGTGCTGGAACGAGAAAGACTAAAATCATAGAAGACTGTCAGGTTTTCAAGGAGAATGAATATTTGTCTACATATTTAGTCACATTAAAATTAGGTTCCGCAGTTAATTTTTCATGAAAATGTACGATTATAGAATCTAAAGGAAGGTTCCAAAAGCCTGACTTGCCTGCATTTAAATCCACTGACCAGACAGACAGTTACCTGGCATGAGCTGGATGAAGAAATGCGTATCTTTATGTAATAATATAATATGGACATCAGGATGCCCTTTTAAAATTTTATTTTAAATTTCTGAGGGGAAGTTTTGAGAATGCTGAAGCAAAACTGCCTGTCTGCAATCAGCAATAAACATGGATTTAAACTCTATTTACTATATCTCTCACAAGGTCAAAGAGGGTGTTCTAATTGGGCCATGTTAAGATTAAATGCTCAGTAATACATTCCTAGCTGTGGTCAGAATCAGATTTTCTTGCAGAAGAGAGGGAGGAAAAAAAGAAAAAAAGAATAACTGTTGTGACTCACAATCAGAGAGAAACCCACCAGTAGGCTTTTTAATTCCTCCGTGCAGCATCTGTTACTTCCTCTAAAAACAGTAGTTTATATTCCTTAGAGGCATGAAAACATTTTACTCTAAAAAAGTTCCCATAATTTGCGCCCTTGGGAAAAGTCTCAATCTTTGCCTAACTTTAATGGAAATTAGTACTACAAATTAAGACTGGGCATACCTTTTTCATGAAGCACTAAACATCTGTTTGCTTCACAAAATCTATTTTTTTCCCCAGATGACTCTATGATGAGCTCTATCAATCTTTTCAATGTCTGTCCATCAAGAAGGGCTTTGCTCTCAACAATCTATTTCCTACTCATCATTTTGCTCAGTTAAATATATCTCTCAGTACACTTTTATACCGAGTGACCTGAAAGATGTGGTTTTGGGAACAGCACTTAGAGAATAATACATATTTTTATACCTGAAACTTTTCTCTGTACATTTTTGAGTGCCAACAGACAATAATTTGCTCAAAAGTGTAATGAAAAAAAGCTGGATGTCATTAGCATTTCACATCATGCCATTCTTCACAAAACTTTGGTATTTTGTCAGAGACATGGACAGTGGGATAGAATGCACCCTCAAGCAAGCTTGGTGGCATGGTCAACATGCCAGAGGGAAGGGATGCCATCCAGAGGGACCTGGACAGGCTT
>VXBW01008460.1:378455-390591 GCA_013400375.1 Thinocorus orbignyianus | reverse complement strand
TGATCCTTAAGGTCCCTTCCAACTCTGACCATTCTATGAATGTAGAACATAAGATTGTTTGTGAACTGGCATTTAGCCAATAGCGTAAGATACACTAAATGGATCCTAAGATAGAGTAACGTGTCATTTTTAATAAAAATGGAAACTACACTTCCCAGGTCACAAAAAGCATATTTGCAAAACAGGTCTGTGGTGATCTCCTCCTCCTTCAGCATGTTGTTCCTCCAGGGCAAGGAGGTTTCGAGCACAGGAGAGGTAACAGAGCCAGCCCAGCCATTCTCACTCATGCTACCAGGTTCAGATTAAAAATACATAAATGAACAAAATAAAGGGAGATAATTTTCAAGATAGAAATGAGACTTGTAACAGGGTCCAGGAGGAAAAAAAAACAGAACAACACAAAACAAAGAAGTCAGACAACTACTGTGGACCATAAGCACTTTAGCATTCTCCTGCATTTGAGCCAGACTTAATATCTTGTCCTAAGAAAGCTGAAGACAGGTTTGCTTAGACTTGTGAGTTCCAATGAACTACAGTTTTGAGCATCTACAAATGACAACTCAATTGCTAGTAAGCCCAGATATGCTATAGGTCCATAACCTTCTATGAAAAAAAGCCCAACAACCAAAAGTAACAAACCTAAAGAGATCTACTAATAAGCAAAGATTAAAACCAATAGTTTAGATTACACATAGTTTTAAGTATATTTATGGAACCAGATGGTCATGCCAGCAATAGGAAATGCGTGTTTTAAATGCCACAATTTCTAGTTAGTATTTATGTTCTGTGCATTTCTTAACATTAGGCAGTCTCTTCAAAAACAAGTAAAACAAAAACACATTTAAAAATAAGCGTTAAATAGTATTTCACATGAATTATTAAATGCACTGTGATAACTTCAAAAGGCTGAGAAAAGGCAGAGAAGTCTCTCTAGTGACTATTAACACAACTCTACACATATCTGTTCATCGACACTTCCCTCTCTCTCCATCTGTATATGTGTGTATGTATAACTAAACTTAACTAGGTTTTACACAACACTTTAAACGAAGTTCCTCAAGAGTCTGTTTCCCTTACAGGTAATAAGAAGCTCACAACATATTAGCCCACTAACAAGAAAGGCATACTTAGGTGTTGCAGGTGATGCAGATCTTCTGGACATGGCAGCAGGAGAATCAGACCTTCTTAGAGGTGATCCCATACCAGATGATGAACCAGGTGTTGCGGGTCGCTTCTCTTTCTTTATCTTCTCAGTCTAGAAATACAATTCTCTTTAATTTCCATTATTAGAACCAACATATCAAAAACAGATTTGATGTTTTATTAACAAGATTGTGTATAAACAGATTTGTGTAACATGCATTTAAGATAAAAGCCATTTAAACACCAGCTTGCAACTGCAGTGCATAGTTTTTATTTTACATAGACATTAAAAAAACAAAACAAAACAAAACCATTTTGCATGGACATAGTATGCAAGAAATATCACTTCACAGCCTAAGAGTTCTTGAAAACTGGGGCAAGTTTCCAAAATCACCTATTTGCTCCTGCAATGCCTCTTTAAGGCACGGTCAGGAGTGCACTCAGGCATCTGGCAGCAATGCTGCTGGACCTAACACTGAATCACACTTAAGACAGACACTACACAAATCTTTAAATTTCCAGCTTTGGTCCTCTCACTTCCATCTAATGTAGATGGCATCAATCCCCCTAGCATTAGCTATTACAAGACACGGGACCTTACGTCAGTTTTACAGCCCTAACATAAATTTTTTAAAACACACCTTACATTATGTAGACTCAGTGAAGTCGAATGAGTTGCCTTTGCTTTTCTGGAAACTACAGTGGATCAATAACGCATCTTTTAAGCAAACAGCATTGAAAATATACAGAGGAAGAGTTAAGCAATTAAAACAGAGTCATTGTCAATCCATAGGTAAGTTTCCAAAATATGTGAAACTTGCTAATTAAACCAGCAAGACTGGATAGACATACTCAGTAGAGATCATATTCGTCATCCTCATTCCCAGAAGTTACAGGCAAGTCTGTGAAACATACACCAGTGCCAGAACTCTCAGTTCTCTGAAAACAAAGGTGTTGCTGTTCCAAATACCAGTGCTCAACATTAATTCCCAGGAGGAGGAAGATATTAAAATGCTGCTAAACAGGAGCACGAAAGCAACAGATGCACGCAATGCTTGCTTTCTTTCTGCTGTTTCTTACAATAGGGATAGCACTTGATTTTTATGATTCCAAAGGGAAAGGTGACAACCAGAAGCCATATCAGTTTTCCCAGAAGTGAAATCAAAACCATCGCAAACCCACCTGAGTAACTTCAGCTGCAGCCGCCCCTTTCATGGCATCAGAAGCGGAGGGTGAAGTTGCCTTCTTTCTGTCGGTGCTTCGGGTGGGGGAAGGCTTGTAGGGAGATTTAAGAGGACTAGCTGGTGCTACACGAGGACAGATATGGAATACTAAAGAGTTATAGTACAATAGCAAGAGCAAAAGGGAGCACAGACAGAGGAAGTAAAGGAGAGGAAAAAACAGCATACTTTTATGTTATAATGTTCAAAGGTAGTTTTCGAGGTGTTTTAAACATATAATGTCACCTTTTGAAACATTAACACATTGAACATAGTCCCATGTTTACTAATGTGCCTCAACCGAAAGTAACATTTCATAGGATTTAATTTTTTTTTTTTAAATTATCTCTAAAATATCTCTCTTTTACCCATATACCTTTTGGAACACCCAACTATGACTTGATTCTTTTCTCTTCTGAAAAGTCCAGCTTCCTTTGCGTATGACAAAAAGAGTAATCAAACAATTCTAGCTGGGTGACTTCTAAACAAATACTGCAAAAACAGGAAAGGTAACAGAGGAGTAAGCGTTTGTGTTTTTAATAAAGCCTAAACATGGCAAAGGCTCCTAGATACCCTAATTGCTTTTTAAAATAATACTTAATTTATAAAGAAAACAAACCCAAACCTAAGCTAAATGCTGCTGTAGGTATTTCAGTCACTGTTATTCGTGGTAGACATCCGTTTGAGTGTGACATACACATTACCACTTACAGGGCAATTCCTTCTGGGTATTTTTCCTTTATTTGCAATATGAACAGGTTTTGTTTTTTTTTAAATGGGGTATTTTACTCTTTTTTTGTTCATATTGCCTTCTAAGACAAAACTTCCACATACATGTAAAACAATCAACAGAGTATACGCTTTATCAGTAAGACAGATACTAATTGCAACCATGTGACAGCGTGTTTCCAATCTCATGCAACTGAAGTCAAGAAGGATATTGACTTTGGTAAAGCAGTAATTAGGCTTAAATATAAAAGAATTCACATTTCCCCCTTTTTCCCCCCTATTGTTTTATTGGGGCAGTCTTATAAAATTTCTTATGAAGCCTTTTTGTATGCTTTTAAGTTTAACTGGACCTGTACATTCTTTGACTGACCTTCCAGCAAGTTGGCAAAAGTTCACTGAATATTAAGAAAAATGTTTGGAAACTTAAATGCTGCTTAAGATAAGTATTTTTACTTCAACTATAAAAAAAATCAATTATATGTGTCTGATAGCAGCTGTTTGCCTGAATATCTCAACTCAGAGTGACGCTCATAATGCATTGCCCTAGAGAAGCAGTCTTAAAAATTAAGACTCCTCATTTCTAAGCTTAGAGCAAATGCAGGAGCAGAGCAATTTTGACCCAAACATAATGACATGAGGCAAAATATGAGCTCTTAAAAAGGAAAAACCCTCTTCTCAGTTCAGGAAACGGTTTCTATGGAGAGAAGTATACCACAAATGGAAGATCTCCCTTGACCCTTTCATAGCAATTACTGGCAAAATCGTCAATGGCCACTCCGAGTATTGACATGGTTTACAACCTGTGCTACCGTCTGATTGCCCTGTGAGGAAATGGCAAGAGGACACTGGTTCAGAGACCTGTTCCCAGAATCAGTTGAGGGGAAAAAGTGATCTGCAGACCAAATTGTATCCTTGTCAGACATGCCAGTGTGCTACTTTAATCTCGCGATGAAGAGAGAGATAAAGCTGGGACTTTGCAAACAAAATGAGTGGGGAAGGACAAAGAAAGTCCCTACTGATTTCTTCAACATCAAATACAACACAGAAAACAACATCTGTAGGTGGCCCCAGCAATTCACTTCTAAATTTTAAGCAGAATATACTGATCTAATTTCAAGTTGGCTATTGTTCAGTCCTAGCAGTAGTCAATCCCTGAGCGGTAAGTGAACTGGGAATTTTCTCGTGGGCAAAGTACTGCATGGCAGCGTTTCTGCTTCCAACAGATGATGCTTTTAACATAGAAACAAGGGAAGTAATTTCAGAGTCATTCAATACGGATGTCCCTATGCACTGCAACAAAGCAGTAATGCACAAAGGAAAGCAGGCTTACTTTATAATTAATTTTCATATCACTTTGTATAAAAATCACAGATGCTGGACCTGAGCCTATTTCAACTACACCATATGAAAATACTGATCATACAGATGATCGGCCTTATATTGTCTAACCAGTTTTATCCTGACAAAAAAATGTTTTCTTTTGCAGACAGGCATTTAGGTGTGGGGTCTGCTTTTAATAAAAGTAAAAAAGTTAAACTTTTGTCCTTGTTTCACCAAACACTATGACTAGGCATAGCTTTATAAGCGGGAACTACTCTGCAAGTCAGGCCCTTGCCCAAGTACTAGGAGGTCTGGAAACATCAGTGTTGTAGATGCTTGCAAAGTAAGACTTTCATTAGACTGCCTTTTAGAGATAGGAATAGTAACTATCATCCCTAATTTTTAAAGACAAATAATTTTTGGAATTGACACCTTCCTGCTGGTGTCTGTTTTTTTTTCCACTGAATATAATTTTATATTTGTATATATATACACACAGCTATGTGTGACTGTATGTGTATTTTCAGTTAAAGGCAAAAGTAATTTAACAGCAAAGAACTGGAACCCTAGTACAAATAATTAAGGCTCAAGTGGTGCACAGGGATTTTTGTTCTACATCCTATTTGGGTATGAAAAGGGATGATATTAATATATCAAGTAAAGCCTCTGAGAAGTGTCACACACTGGTCTAAAAATCTGTTTCTTAAATGAATGTATTCAGCTTTCCATTGCTTTAGGTTTTAGTGGATTTGTTAATACTTTCTTTGTGTGTGTGTTTTTTAAAAAACACGTTCTTTTAAAAAGATATTTAGAACACTGACACACAAGATGATATGTTTTTTCAAGCTTTTAAATACACTGCTATCATGAAAAACATACTTGTTGACTTTGTAATATAATGTAAATTGTCATTTACTTCACAGCACTCCATTTCTTTCAACTACTCAAATGCAACCAAAACCATACCTTAACGGTTTCAGAGTGAGTAATTCACATTTTTACCTGGATTATTGTACTGCTCAGAAAGCATTAATGTACTTCTGCTTCTGGCTAAAGATGACTGTGTGGGAGTCAGCAGTCGAGAAACAATAAAGTTTTCCATTGGACTAAGATGCATGCGATGAGCTGAAGGATGGGAGCAAATAAAATAAAATTTAAAATGCAAAGAAATAAAACAATGTTACATTAAAATAACTGAAATGAAATGATGAAATGAAATGAAAGAAAAAAAACTTGAAGCATTTGAGATTTAAAATCTTTAACAATAATTTTCAGTTTTCTAGTTTCTCCATCTTTTCAAATTATCTTCCCATCTGTGTAATAAATATTGTAAGGTTAAGACCGTGTTGCGTTTTGTTCTTAGAGGCATGTTCCATTCTGCAAAATGGTTGCTTTCATGACTCAGCACGAAAAAGGTTTGCCTTTTTCCCTGGTAGAAAAGGTAGTAGAAACATTTGGTATAAGAGCGCAGCTACTCACTCGTGTGCCAACCATACTAAGACCGCATTTAAAATCTGCCATCTCACTGCATTATATAACACTTATTTATACAATATGCCTGCATTCCTTCCTACTCCATAAATAAAAGTGTCAACTATGTAAGAAAGATATTTATAGATGTTCCTATTACATGCATATATTTAGCCACCTATGATACTAACCTCAAAGATATTGATGAGTTTTCACTAAACAATTTAGAAATGAAAGTAAATTTACCTTATCTTTTCATTCCAGAAATAAGCCTTCATTACCATTTATTTCAGTTAACTTTTATCTCACTAGAGTTTAAAAAACAAAAAAGAAAAGAAAAAAAAGAGGGGGAAGAAAAACCCACACAAAGCAAACCAAAAAAATCCCAAAGAGTTCACAGTGGGGTGAACCCTTCAGCCCTCTCTGTAGTGTTTAGTAACCGCTAATCCCGCAAGATGATCATCTTTTGCTGAGCCTCTGATGGATCAGAGTTTCAAATCAAATTAAAGGGCTCTACAACTCTGGTCACCAGATTGAAGTCTCCCAGGTGGCTCATTGGACGTACTTCTGCCCAAGGTACATCCCGTATCTATTGTCGAGCCACACGTTCGGTTTGCTTGTTTTTCATTATTTGGCTAGAAGATCACAAGCTGTACAGTTACAGGAAATTGCTGCAGGTGGCACACTTACTTACAACCTTGTTCACTGGAGTATCAAAAATTGAAAAAGAACCAGTAAAAAAAAAGCAACCCAAAAATCAAAACAAACCAACAACCCACAGCGTTTGTCGCCGGCCTAGAATCTCCAGTGTGGCAGCACACACTGGGGACAGGCTGCGGAACTATTTTATCGTATTAACTTACAACCCTTCAAATGTTTGAGTTCTTTTGACTAATAGACATAAGCAGGTTACGTAGCTATATGGACAAGAAGTGCTTTAAGCAGAACAAGAGTTTGTGTTGGTAGGAGACCAGCATATTCACTTGCCTCTGTCGGGGGAATGTGTTATTGCCGCTGTGGAGGAGGAGAGGCGCTTACTGATTGGCGATTCCATTTGCTTTGGCAGATTCATTGTAGAAGCTGAAAGTTTGTCACATGCTGCAGAGAGACGCATTGAAGATATTTGTATTCACATCACAGGGTTGACAAACTCCCCAAATTAACCTTGCATTTGTACTCCTGGCCCTTGCCACTGACCATGTAACTGGGTAAGGCATGAGATAAGCTCTTTCTGACTGCTACAGGACCAGCAGTTCATAAAACGTGCTTTGGGATGCAACTTTTCTGCTTGTGAATTAAACATTCCAGTTTTACTACAGCCTGCCTTTTATACTGCCACAGGCAAATAATTATATATTAGGTCTAAATGGGTGAAGTAATTCTGACAGAAGATATTCAACACCAGCACAAGCAGAAAGTTACCTAAGGAAAATGAACTGCACACATGACAACTCTGAACTCTTTATCTTCATTCCCCTTCCCCTCTACTTTCAGTCTGGAAGAGTTGGAGTAGACCTCAAGTATAATTCTAATAGAAAAATGAAATGACCAACATTTGTGCATTCGCACAATGAGAACTCAGTTTTAATGACTGACCTGGAACCAGCCATTTGGCTTTGTCTTTCTGAGCTTGAGAATATTTGAGGGGGAAAAAAAAAAAAAAAAAGAAAAAAGAAGGGCTTTTTTTGTACTACCCCAAATGCTTTAATTTTTCTTCTGAAATACTGTTTGAGCATAATACCTATTTCCTACTTGCCACTTATTCAACTAAATGACATAAAAATGTTACTCAAGTATTACTAGAGTACTAGTGTGTGATGATCACTGCATCATGCTCAGAAGCTAGAAGCACAGATCCTTTGTCCCTTAATTTTCAATTAGACACATACATGTAGCCCTAATTCTGCAGCCCATAAGTTATTGCATTCCCTGTTACATCCACAGAAGTGTTGCCTCAGTGGGGTCTGCAAGGTCTGCCTCCATCTACTGCAGTAAACAATACAATTCGTTTGCTTTTTTAAAAAAGCAGGTACAACACTGGCATGCTGCAAACATCCACTGCACATCCAAATCTTTTTGTACATAAGCAACAATTAGTACAAAAATGTGCATCAGTTTGCAAAGAAATAATAGTCCTAAGAGATCCCAGGCAGAACAACATTTACTGTGCCTTCTGCAGTAGTATTATCTAAGCCTAGCTCCTCCTTTGCGGGGAGAGAAGAAATCTAGTTCTTAAAACACAGACTATGTTACAATTTCAAAATGCCGAGTATATTTGCAATCAACATTAGAAATCCTATATGCAATCTATTGTCAATTTTGGTGGACTCTTCCACTTGACAGGTTTTTTATGGGAATAATAATTAAAAACACCCAAAAAACCAAACCAAAACCCAACTGAACATTATAAAAGAAAGCAAAACACAAATGCCTAAACAAAGTAAACTACTTGAGTTTGTTAGAAATATCAGCTTGGCCAAAATCCACATCAGGAAGCTGAAAACATAACGTGGCTGTTTTTATCAAATTTGCTTGTTCTTAAAATATTGAAGAAAAAGGTCCTTGAGATGGAAAAAGGGAATTGTTTTGATGAAACACCATCTCCATAACACATTTTCTCTTACTGCACAACTGTTTGTTTTGTTTTGTTTTTTGAAACAGCATCTGCACCTGTGCCTATCCATTAGAACCTTTCAAATATAAGCGTAATTATATTTACATACACACATACAAACACAAAGTGCCCACAGAGATGAGAATCTGAGCGGTAGAAGTCTACAGTTAGTAAGAAAACCATGAAATGCCTCTACTGTGCTGGAATGTGAGGCATGCATCGCTCCACCATGGCAAAATTAAAAGGAAATTAAAAAGACATTTGGTCCACATCACTAAGGGTAATGCTGTAGAGTACCAGACTGAAATAATAAGGAAAGAGTGGTTAGGAAGGACAAGATCAGTGGATGGATTACAGCGATTAGAACAGTTATAAACGAGACACAATGGTACTATGATTCTCTGAAATACCATTGAAGGAATCAGCAGGAGCAGTAGAGGTCACAGGGTCTGGAGTAGGGGTGTTGGCAGCTAAACCTAGAACAGGGGGTGGGGTATTTTCTGATTCACCTACACAGCAGAGAAATCAGAGCAAAAAGAGGTGAAAGAAATTACTGCAGAAGTTGGGGGAGGTGGAATTAAGCATAAACTGCATCACAAAGACAAACCGGTTTCTTTCTCAAAGTATAAAAGACTTCTTTTATCATAACATATATTTAATTTCCTGGCTTTTTTAACAGTATATCATGAAAATTATGATGTGAAACAGTTTGCCTTTTTAGAGTTAAGCATATTTATGTACTTTTTGAAAGAGAATAACTCATATTTCACCATCACCCAAACATGGATACTTTTCCCCGTAACAACAGTTCCATCAAACCTGACAAATTTAAAAAAATTACATGATTTAAAACAGAAAACATGCATCTTTTTGAAATATAAAAGCAGTACATGACTGATTATGTAATAAAAGGAATTTATTCTGAAGCCAAATAAAAAAAAATCAGCAACAAAAAGTATGTGGGGAAAAAACCCAAACTATTTTAAACTGCACATGCTGCATAGTCAACTAGAAATTCCCGTCAGGTTTTTAGAAGTACCAAACAAAAACAGATCATCTTTTGCAAGGCTCAGACAGCCCTCAGTCCTTTGGTGAATATTAAATTTGCTAACTGTGTGTGTGGGAAGACAATGCGGGGGGGGGAGGGGGAAGGAAGGGAATAAGGGAGAGAGAACATAAATTTTAATTTCAGCATTTAGCATCCTCCCAACAGACCCTAGTTACTCTATTAAAATGATCAGCATTCCTAAAGTTAGGAGTGACCTTTCTCCCTAGAAGGTATTAGAGAGAGGAAGCTTGGCAAGCAATTACAAAGCACTTATTCACGCCCCAAGGCAGCAGCCCCTACAGCACCACCCTAACTATAAAATGCATCACCCTTACTATCTCCACAACCTCATGCATTTTGCACTTCAAGATCTGCAATGCAGGCAGCCTCTTTCACTTACCATCTCTCCCTCCCGAGCCTGCAGCCAGTGCTCCTCCCCACGACCAGCGCTTCTGCTTCTGTTCCAGCTGCTGGCTGCGTTCAAGGGACCGACGCATCATGGCTTCTAAACGTTCCTGGTTATATTGGTGCAAAACCAGAAACCAGATCTGAATCAGTTCTTTGGGGTGCTTTTTTTTCCCCCCCTCCTTCTGAAACCACGCTAAAAGCACGCAGATCCCCTGTTGCTCCATGCAAGGTGATTACAGGAGCTTGTTTGCAAGAAAAGAAAAAGGACTGAATAAAGAAGGTATCAGCATGCTACCTACCTCCAGATACGTGTGTATCCTTTGTCTGCAAGCCACTGAGGTCACTACAGAGGCCTAAGTAAATAACACAGGTTGCATCACTGCCTAGCATCTGCTCCTGCTGGTGAGGCTGCTGCTGTGCTCTGGACTTAATTTGTATAAGAATAATGCTCGACAAGCATTAACTCCTTCTTGTCTATGCAGACCTTAGGATTTTTTGCTCCATCCCCTTCTGAGCACAGCTAAATTGGTGCAATGCCAGTGGCTCCTCCTAGCCACGCAGATAAATGATCACTTCAAACCCAAAGTAGGTTACTTTGCAGGATGCTCAATTTATTTATTTATTTTTACAAAAACTCCCTCATTTTCTTCCACTATGTTCATTACAGTCTAGGATTTTAAGAGCTCTGGATTTATTTTTTTCCCTTGTGTATTTTTTTTAGTGCATGCCCTGATTGTGCTGTTCTGAGTTCGTTGTGGGTTTTTTTTTTCCCTCCTCCACCCACATGTTCTTCCTCATGGCTTGATGAATTAGGATTTTCAGACAGGGAAGAAACAGGAGATTTCTTTCCCTCCCCAAATCCTGCTCTACCTTTAACTTACAGCTACATATGGTTGCCTTATTTCCTCTCCACCACCTCCCAACTCTCACTCAGAGATCTCCACTCAGTTTTGCTCGCACCTCCTCCCTCCACTAATTTCTCAGTGGTTTATTGTTGTGGCAATGATCTCTGCACTTTTTCTCCTTTCAAGCAGATAAAAGCTGATTCTTCCCCACCCACCATTCCATCACCTACCACCCTCTTTTTTTCCTCCTCCCAGTACCTCATTCGCATCTGGCAACCTCTTTCACCCTCACATTTCAGCTCAACCCCTACTACTGTGAAAGACGAATCTGCTCTTGCTCCCTTCAACTCCTGCCCCAATGGTTTTTAGCCCTTTGATCCTCTCAGTATTTTTGGTCCTATTACTACTACCTTTGCTACATCCTTCTGGTCTAGTATAAAATTCTTACTCTATACACTTCAAACTCTCGATCTGGCAGGTCTCTGTTATTGTATCATATCCCCTTCCATTTCTATCAATCCTCTGCTCTGTCTCCAAAACCTTTTGGTAGCTCAGACCAACTGTGTGGAAACCCTCCCCCGCATCTCTTGGCCAGATTACTTTCTCTCACTGACTTGTGACTTCAGTGTGTGTTTCCTATTCCCCTTCCCGTAGATATGTTACCACAAAATTTCAGTCTTTGTTCAAGCATGTCTCCTCCAGTCTCTGCACTGCTGTTGAGCCTGTTGTCTTTTGATGGAGGTCCTTCAATAGATCAGACCCTAACATCAGGCACCTCCAGTAACTGCCATGCCTTGAACTTTCACACATGTACCTGTAAAATTTGTGTTATCTCCTGTCTAAGGTCACTGGCTTTCTACCCTCTCATCACCTTCTGGTTATCTGCAATATACTTCTGTCTCTTCCACGTCTTTGAAGAATCTATTCTACTACCATGGCTTCCAGTAATTTATTCTGACCTCATTTTTTCTACCTCACCCAACCCTGTTTCCGATTATCCATCAATTTCAACAGCAAGCACTACTCTGTCTTTAAGCTCTCTTAATTTTATTACAAATCACTCATATAATAAAGAATTCCATTGTATCACCCTCTATACAAAGAGTGGAAAAAGGCAATTCTCACATACCCTTTCTATCATTCTCAGCTCTTCTGTCCTTTCAGCCAGGTGACCCACCCTGCTGTTACAATTTCTCCTGCCATCTCCAGGAAGGTGATCTTTAGGCCATGTGTTTTGAGCTCTCACTTCAGTTTTGTCTCCCTTCTATGTCTTTAGCTCATGGTCTATCAAGTAACATCACTCAAAATCACTGAAACCAGCCAGCTGCTTCCCTTCCCC
>VXBW01008460.1:340983-378416 GCA_013400375.1 Thinocorus orbignyianus | reverse complement strand
CCCGCCTTCTGTCTAGTCAGTGCCATCAGTGTCCAGGCAAGCACGTAAATGCTCTCTTTGCCTCTTTCCTCATCCTTTTTCTCCCCACAGAGCAAATGAACAAAGCTCAAGCACAGCCTCTTCTGCAACAGCACAGAAAAACCCCAGAGTTTTGAATACGCTATCACTTCTTGTCCGTATTTTGGGCATGAGAAGAAAACAATCTTCCAGACTCTGGGATCCACAGTCACTCCCCTCAGATTTACTTTGCTACTGTCTGTCTTTCTTCTCTTACTACTTGATAATGAAATTTTCATGTTTAAAAACTGTGTGAGCTGGTTCACACTTTTTGCCTTTAAATTCCCACCTTCCAATATTAATATAATTCTGAGTCCCTTTTCTGTACTTACTCTTTCCAGAGCTCACCACCTATTTCATCACCAGTTCATCTCTGCAGTCTCCTTCTCTTAATTACATTCTGCTACTCTGCAACTTACCCCAATATACCTTTCTACCCACACTCTTTACAAAGGAAAATGACCGTCCCATTTCTTTCTCATTAAAGCATACACTTATACAGAATCTTTCTTTCTTTCCATATCTAATGAATATTGTTATATATTAATATAAAAAGATAAGATGAAAGCAGTCAAGTTTCAATTATCCAGGTGACTTATGTTTGGTGGTCGGGTTTTTTTAAACGCTGCTTTGAGCAAGGATCAGCAATTCTGTAATTTGCAAACCACAGAATACACTTATACCACCTACTGTGAAAGTGCTGTTTTAAGAATAAAATGCATGATGAGATAGATTAAAGAAATTCAATGATTTTTCATACATATCTGAAAGCCCATGCTACCTACAATCTGAGGTTGAAATCTTCAATTACACGATGTGGAGAGGATTATTCATTTTCATTTGCAAACAGCGTTTCATTAAAACACTGCAGAACATAATTATGAAACCTCATGAAGCCCTCCAGATATAGCTTAGATAAAGAACGATATGAAGGCTATTCTTCATAAAGAAAGAATAATCATTAAAAAAACCCACATTTTTTAAGTCAGAACAAAACTAAAAAGTCAAAGAAAACAGTAAGACACATGTAAGCATAAACTACTCATACATTAATAATTTGGTCTGTGACAAAATCTAAGGAACGGGACAAAGCACTCCATCAGCAAGCGATGTACAAAACTCCTTCCTCTCTACATGAGAGATGAAGTACCTTCTTAAAATCATATCAAACTATCCATGTGACCCTCATTCGGGAACTCATTACAGCCATAGATAGAGGAAAGAATCTCTGCACTAAAAATATAGAGAGCTTCCACAAAAAACTATAATATACAAGCTTTGCACGTAAGTTAAATTAAGAATGAACAAAACCATAAGAAGAGAGCCATCTACTGCTACTATCCAAAATATACATGTTACTTTCCAAAACCCATAGCTACTCATCCAAGTTTCCCTCAGACTAAGAAACAGGAAAAACAACTGCACTGTCTGAATTAAAACAAACCAATACCAAACCGAAACCAAACAAACTTACAAACCAAAAATGACAATACAAGAAAACTGACCAACACATTGTCCCTTTTTTAACATAATACATGACAGAGATGTAAAAACAAGGGAAAAAATTCATTTTACAAGTATTATGACTTAAAATAATTTGTGCAAACAACTCTAAAACAATCTGCCTCATACCTACAATACAAACATCTAAATAGCCCCAAAACCATCTTCCCTTTCATTTTATGTATTTATCAGCACTCTAAGTAGCTCTCTGTTTCCTGATATCATCAGTTGGCTTTATGTTTTGAGTAGGTCCTCCACATAGCAGCAACAGAGGTCTGTCATTTTCTATCCAAAGAATGCATTAAAAAGCAATGTTTGTTATGGTTTGAGAAAACTCATAACAATTTATTGTCATGCAGACAATTATTCTATCGCCCAATGACCCCTCCCCACCCAGGAAAAGGGAATTGGGGAACGCAAAGAAACATGAGGGTTGAAATGTAAATAGATTTCATAGAATAAGATTAAATAACTAACAATAATACTAAAGAACCAGTACTAATCCCGATACTAATATAAGATTTACAAGAATTATACTCAGCCAATTCTATCAGGGGAAGCTGTGCACTCCCAGCAGTGGACAGCAAATGCTGGACACTGCGAGTGCAACGGCTTCAGGAGGAAAGGGAGGCCTCAGGGGTCCGGCACTGGGGCAAGGAGTTGTATGGGTCGCCACCATCAAGGGAGAGCCTGCTACACAGCAAACTTCTCTAATTTCTACTGAATATGACATCCATGGTATGGAATAATCCTGTTGGCCAGCTTGGGTCAAATGCCCAGGCCTTGCTCCTCCTTGTCCCTGCACCTGGCCAGGCTCAAAAACACTGAGACCTTGAATCTCACAGAGATTCATAAAGTGAATCTGGCCATAAATAAATGAATAAAGCTGGCCATAAAGTGAATATTTTCATGAATTCAGACACTAGAGTTTTCTAAAAGTGCAATTTTCCCAGCATCAGAAGAAAAGTTAGTCCTGGGCCTCTCAACCCAGAACTACATTATTTTTAAATTTAACTACCCTTGTGAATAGAATTAATTTCTACTCTCAACCAATTACAACTACAGTTGTATAGAAAGGGAAAATTTATTAAGGGTGTGTCCATCAAAGAACAACACTGGACAAATGAAGGCTCTGTGTTAAGGTACATGGGGAGTTGCAGCAGCAAGGAATGGCAAGTGGGGGGCAGAGGATGGCTGGTGTCCTAGTGAGAACTAAACTCTTCTCATGTCCACCACACAGGAATCTTAAACAGTTTGTAGCAAAATTTTTGTATTATTTTTGCAACTGAATTCCACTCAGTATATGAATTCCAAGAAGATGTTTGGAAGGCAGTTACTATTTCCATATATTCAAAATTCAAAAATTCAATTAAAAATTCATTAACTTCGAATTATCATGTAATAAGTAATTAACACTGTAACATCTCAGGAGTTTTTCCACTCTCTTGTGTTTAACTGAGTAATTTTTACAAATGTAACAAATAGTGCACATGCACCAAAACCTTCTCTCCAATGCTGCAGGACATTATTTTCCATTCAGGAATTGTTACATCAGTCTTTCAAGTCTGAGTGCTCGATTATATTTGATGGTGTCAACCAGTAGTGGTTCATTTTAACATTAGTATACTGGTAGCAAAAGAACTAATTTTATTGATTTCCTTTTTAACAAAATCTGATGGTTTTATTAAAAAATGGGTCTTTGACCAGATGGCTGTTGTTGCTCTCATTTGCACTACCATCCTTGACATGGCTGTACAAATGATGTTCATATTGTCTTATGGAACACAAAGGCAGTGGAAGAACACAACTTTTACAGGCTTCCCAATACCTTGTGTACAGCCAGACATTTATTTGCAAGGTTTTTCCAAGTCACGTGGAAGTTCAAGATAGGGAAAGGGAAAAAAGATATTTTAACTAAACGAGGAATAGCTTTCCTTTTATCCAGTCTCAAAGCCATTGGCTACTTACTATTAAAAGCAACTCTTTAATTGCTTCTGTCGAACACCAATGTGCTTGCTTCCTCAGGGCTCAGGGACTGTTTTTACTACAGGAACTGAGCAGCTTTAAAAGTAATATGGAGGGAAGGGCAGTGCTACTGAAGATCTCCACAAGTTAGAAAGGTGTAGTCAATACAGACAGGGCAATTTTAAGACACATTTATTTGGCTCCCGTCTGAAAAATTGGAGATACTTCCGCTGTGCTCTGTGGTAATCTCCAGATACCCCAGAGAACTCTGCCAGAAAACCTCTATTCCCATCAACACAAACTTCAAAACGATCTCTTATCTGGCACTGTAGAGAGGAAAAAGAAAGCAAAGTAAATAAAATTTTAGCTGTCTCCTCTCTGAGAAACCCTTTGCATGCAAAACAGTCAAGCAGAGGATGCTCTGACGTAGGAAGCCAACAGGTCCTTGCAGTTTGTTAAGAGCCATTCATCTCAAACTCTTACAGATACAACACAGTATTCTCTCTCTGGAGAGATTTATATACCCTGTTCCTATCACAAATATGCACTGCCTTCTGCTGTGTTAAAAAGCAAGGAAGAAAGACTTAAGGAAGATATAAAGAGCAACCAATAAGGCAGAGAGCAAGGAAGAAAATCTGTCTACTTGGCACTTCAGACACCTGATAAGCAGGTTAAATGGATGCTCCAGTTCCCATTGAGTGTAAACCAGCATTAAAAGGAAAAACACCAAGGACATGCTGCAGGATACTGGCTCGCTGGTCAAGGCACACACTCCACACCCCTGCCAGGTGTGGGAAATACGAGTTCAAAGTTCTTCCAGTAAAGGTGGCCTCAAATGTCCAGAGTGACTCATCAGTAGTGAGTAACCCGCGATATCCAGAGAGCTGCAACTTCATCACCACCTTTCTCAGACCTCCACTGCTACTACACACACACAGCGTTTGAGGGGCTTATGAGAAAAGCTGGGGGGATGGGATTTGGCAGATCCTTTAGCAGAATTCAAGAAATGAATTTGAGAATTCAAGAAATGAATGACAAGTAAACATTAAGGGAAGCCAGGAGGTGGTGATTTCTCCTTTACCCAATTTCCTTCTTCCCTTACACTTTCCTGTTTTACAGACTATTCCCTTGTGAACCCTCCCATCCTTCAGAGGCTCCTCCCACCAGGTCTAATCTATCCCCAAACAAACAAGCATCCTCTCCTCACCTGTTCTCCTCCCCACATAGCCTTCTCTCAGGTTTCTCAAGCTGGGTGTAGGGGGAGGGATGGAAAAAAAAAAAAAAAAAAAAAAAAAAGGAAAAGGAGCCAGGCCTGGTTTTGCCTTGGATCCCAAAAGGCTTTGGACAGCTTAAGTTTGAAGCAACCAGCTCAGTGAGCAGAGCTAGGAGTGGCATTCATATCACAACCAAACACTTGGAGGCAGCCTTTCTCTCGCCATTAGAGAAGCTTCCCATCACACGTACAGGGTATTGAGGAGCTGTAACAGGTTCTTGCTGATGTTTGGGAGAAACATCACTGTGTGCTCAGCCTCTTATGTCCACCTCTCGTGGCCACAACAGGAGACAGGGTCCCCACTGAGTAGACCCTTTGGGTCTGACCTGGCACAGCCCCTCTTCTGTCTGACATTTCCTCAGCACACACAAACCACACAGTCAGGTAAAAAAAGGCAGTTGCACTCTCTTCCTACACCTCTCCCTCCTCCTGTCCCCTCTGGTGTAAATTTTGAGTAAAGTGTTTTGAAAGTTTTTTGACATATTCCTTTACAATCCCCATAAAGAAAATCAATTTTGCTTAGCTACAAGGGGTTAGTACAGCAGGAAATACTGGGGAAGGAGCACATCAGGTCAATGATGTTACCACAGGAGGAGACAGACCTCCTAACCTTTGTTTCTGTATTTCCTATTTTTCTTACCAAAACCTGAAACAAAAGACATGACAAAATATTCTAAAGTGAATTCTCAGCTATTATGCAGAAGCCACAATCAGTGTATGTTCCAGTTGAAAGAGGAATGGCAGGATATAATCTTCTCTTCAGATTTAAGTGAAAAAGCAAACAAGAAAGAAATTTCAGTGGACAGCAGTACGTTATTCTGATGCCATGCAGAAGTGTTTTTACCCCTTTTGCAAAGATATTGTGATTAAAAGATGAGGGTAATAAAAAAGGAAGGTTAATAAATGCAGATTTCTAGGGCCCTTTTATCTAGGAACTAGGGAAATATCTTTTGTATTTATTTTTTTTAAACCACTGCCCCCTTTTCCAAAAATCATTAATTCTTTATCAGTTGCAGCAGCGCTAGTGTTTTCTACAGAATGTCATGCGGACAGACACACACACACACACTGCATTCAGAGATCTGCATCAGAAATCGGACTCACTAGAGCAGCAAAGAACCTCAAATGATCTTAGTGGGGAGAGTAAAAGAGACGAAGGGTATGAAGACGCTCCAGAAGATACATGATTAATTCTGTTCTGCGCTTGAATTTTAAACCAGTCTAGATTCTTCACTGCTTTAAGTAAGAATTCTTGATTTTATGTTATTGAGGAAAACCAAAATGTTTTCATAAACACGAGTCCAATTTCATGGACAGGAAACAAAACAGTAAGAAAAATCTTGCCATTTTTTGGAAACATTCATCCTTAAAAGCTACCTTCTGGAAAGCTGGTGCTTTATCATCTGACAGACAGAGTCCCAGATATGTGAGAATAAGCAGATGACTATTCTGTGAGATCAGCCAAAAACCAAGAGACAAAAAAGCTTTGGAAAATGTTTTTGATGTACAAGCAGTAGTAAAGTATTTATAGCTGTGGTGACGCGCGTTTGCAGTTCTCAAAGTACCACCCACGTCTCTGGGCCAAAAAACCCAAAATCATTTAATGCATGTCAATATTCAGCTATGTTTAATGCTACCATACAGAGCTATTCTGCCACGCTTTTCCCAGTGGACCCTACCTCCTCCTCTTTAAGCTTTTGTCTCCGTTTTTCTTCAACAGCTGCTCTCTTCTGCTCCTCTCTCTGCCTCTGTTCCTCCAGTCTTCTCCATCGCTCTTCCATTTGCTTTTCATATTGAAGTTTTGCTCTTCTCTCCTTTTCCAGTATCTGCTGTTCCCTAGCAGCTAAGGTACAGAAAAATGTGCATTTTACTTTATGCAAATTTTCTCCTGCTTTACAGTTATTTGATAACATGACACTATACAGTAAAGCAACAAATACAAGTACACAGGGTTTTAGTCCACTGGGATAAAAAAATACAGTGCACAGAAGTGCTGTAATGATTAGTAAATCCAAGTGATTTGCTCAACAAATAAATAGGGAGGCCCTTTGTACACGAGGTGACAATTTGTGCCCTTTATCGATGTAAAAATAGCATACAGAATAGCTAACTCTTTTTTGTTCATGTTTCAAATCCCTCTGTAGCTTAAAGCCAAATTCTTTTTTTTCCAGACATAACAAATGTTCCCAGTAGGTTTTAAAGTGTATCAGTTATACACGTTGAAGCAAAAGTCCTTGGAATTTCTTTAAAATTGTGCTTCTCATTATGGGGCTGCCTTCAAAATAAGACACAAGAAAACAACATACACTAAATTTTCTATGAAGCTTTGAAAATACACTATTCTGTTCATAATTTGGTGCTACATCATTATCCTGCCTCTTTGCATGAAAAAAATTACTTCTGTTATTGAGGGTTTGTCCACCTGGAGTCATATTCTTCTTCTTGAGACATCAGCTTGTCACAGAAATTCAGACTGAAATATTACATACAGGACTGTTGCTTCACATTTACATAGGAAAACAAGTAGTAGAAGTTAATGTGACAAATCATGAGTAAAAATCCACTTCTCATGCAAGTGTATTCCATAAAAAGGCAGGAAAGAGGAGTTCAGTAAGCATGCCTACACACACGCAAGCCTGTAATGTCACATACCAAGACACATACAGCTGATATCAAGGAAGGAATATTCTCACAGTTGCCAGGCTAAGAACTTGAATGTTAAGGAAAGCCAGAATTAACACTATACAAAAGCTCACCCTTCATCCTGCTCACCTACTTAGTCTCAGCCTGCATTCTCAGTCCCTGATTCCTTGTACAGCAAATTTTCACCCTAACTCTTTCTCTCAGTATCTTTCCCTTCAGTGCTAGGCTCTTGCTCAGCAATCTTAATTCCCTCTTCTCAGATTAGCTTTTTTCCCCTCTGCTCCCCAGGCTCTTTTACCGCAACCCTGACCTCCACTCCCTCTTAGCCCCACTCCACCCTCAAGCCTTCAGTTCAAAGCCAGAGCCCCCCCAACACCAGATCCTTTTCCAACAGTTGCATTTCTTTCCCTTGAATACTGGATTCCCCTTAAAATACTTCATCCTCACGTTCAGCCTGCTTTATAGAACACCTTTCACCTTATTCTCATTAAAAATACTGCTGATGTTGTCTTCTTCTTTTGCCTTATGAGAATTCACTATTCCTCTCCCCCAGCACAGGGCAGTATGAGAGGGGTGTGAGTGCTGCAGGTGAGCCTGGACTTGTATACCTGAAGAATTAGACTTGTCAACAGATAGAGTTACCTCAGAGACAGTGAAAACAAGTGACCAGCCACTAATTGTAAATGACTAGTAGCCATTTCAGGCAGAGCAGGTGTGAAAACAGCATGCTGGAGTTGACAAAAACCAAAAATAAAGTGAGATGTCCAGATACTGTACTAAGATTACCTTCCAAGTAAGTAGGTGAAACCTGGGACTGATTCTGGACAGAGAAGCAAACCATTCTGTCATCATGGACATACATACAATTCTTGTTCTGTAATTTAGGGATGCTAAAACACTGATTAATGGTTTTTGGCTTTGGTAAAAAGGTTATTCCATATTGCTGCAAAGTACCTGCTGGCTGCATAAAGATCTGTCCTTCTGGGAAACTCACTACTTTTTTCTGAACTTCTGAAAGAAATTTGCCACAGACAAACTATGACCAAAACCCAGAGCTCCCTATTCTAGAAATGGCTTTAATCCTAAAAAAGTATGCTTCCAGAAGGCATGTATGATGCCTGGAGACAAGGACACCTTCCAAATCCCCTGGGCCAACCACTCCCAGATTTTCCACCTTTCAATTTTCCCTCTCATCTCCTCTTCTGCTTTTTAATCCCAAGTCCTTTCCAATCTACTCATCATGTAGCTTTCTCAGGAACCAGCAAAGAAGGGATAATCAAGATGACAGAAGAGAGAGTCTGGACTGAGTCTACCTGGAAGAGATGTAACAACTCAGGCTGGTGCGTGCCCCATGCAGACAGAACCACTGGGGAAATTAAGTACTAAACAGCATCAGATTTTCATAGGAGCTACCAAAAGGAATCTTGCTCAACAAGCCCATGGTGCTAAAAGACGTCAAGTCACTGGTCTTTAGCCTCTGGGTTTGGGAAGAAATGACCAATAGTTTGTTTGATTTATTTATTGCAAGGAAAACATTCTTCTCATAGGAGTCCATACTGTTTTAGTTGACACTTCCTCAAAATACAGGCCTAGCCTAAATTTTATAAAATCCCGAAACACTGGCAGTTCCTTCTGATAGGTACTGACAGGCACTTAAGGAATAGTGCTACTGGCCTTTCTTGTTATTACAATGAGGAACAATGAAGTTAACTGTTCAACATTTTTAATATACATATATGTATATATAGAAAGTCTAAAACAATGTTGGAACAGTTCATTTCATTCATATATATAAATGAAATTAACTGTGTATACACAGATCTTATATACATGTCTTTATATATCTATTATACATTTATATATCTGCAATATTGCAATTTCCTCAACATTTCCCTGGAGGTATTAGTAGATTAAAATCAACTGACTATTTTAAAAACTCTGAGATCAATATTTATGTTATTCAGGAAATGAATTAATAATTTTTCTCATTCTCTTGAAAGAGTAATCGTTTAAAAATTTATGGAAAAGGATACATTTTATGCCATGCTTATCAACCCCCTATCTCTTAATACAGCTACAACTTAATAGACTAAAACTGAGACTGTTTCACCACATCACCCTACATATTATCCTGAGTATTACTCAAGGCTTATTTGGTATTTTTACAAACCAGAATCCTAGCAGTCAATATCTTGCACATAAAACTATATTCAAAAGTATATAAATGACAGAAAGTCAACTCATAACTACTGAATAATAAATACTCAAATGGAAATCAAAGAACACAGATTATTTTTTATAATTTAATTTAAAAGTAGTAATATAAGTGATAAAGACTACGAACAGACTGCATAACAATACTTAAAATTCAGAACAGAAAAAATGTCATGTTAGTATCTTAAGCCTATTAACACATATACATAAATAATACATACATCTCCTGCCATCTTACCAAGGTATTTCTCCCTTTCTTCTCTTCTCTCCTTTGCCAGTCTTTGCCTTTCATCAGTTTTCAGAAATCCATCAATGGCTGAAGAGAGAGAGGAAAAAACATTGTTAAAATGTTAAAATGTTAGAAAAGCATTAATAAAACTAAAGAAATATCCAAAAAACTCTAAAACTCCACCAAAAATAAATCATATCTACTGCATTTAACAACTCCAACAACAAAAACCATTTGGCACTTGTATGTGGGTGGTTTAACAGGCTTGGATTTCAATACATCGACAGCCGTATCTCCTACCTACTGCTGAGCTCCAAGCACAGTTCCTCCGTGTAAATGCCCGACTCCTCTTCCCAGAGCAAACAAGCATGCTGTTAGCGCTTGTTTTAAAACTTTCTTGGGAAAAACCATAAGGATGCAATTAACCTGTATTCATTTTTGTTTATAACCTCATTTTTAAAGTTTTTGGTTGAAAAAATAAAATAAAAGGAAAAGCTAGCTCAGGAAAGCAGCAAAAGCAGTATGCAGCCTTCTTACAGTCTGATGTGGAGTCCCAGCCTTCATATTTATGGCTTAACACAGACCCACAGCTTCCCTGCCCACAGGAAACCACCAGCACCAGCTCATTTCAACAGCCAGCAATTAGAACTGGACAAGGCTACAGCAGCAGCAGCCCTCCTGCCCTCTTTTCCAGGTAGGAAACACTTTGTTTCCTCCTCAAATTGGTACCTGAAAGCAGGTCACTTGTTTGGGAGAAGGTTGTCTAAGGATGTTTTGTAACCGGATCCAGACACCCCAGTTCTTTGCACAGGATGAGCCACCAAAAAGCCCAATGTAAGAAGGCAGGTAGGCAGAGTGTGACACATGAGGCGCCTCGGGGTCACTTGCCTGCATGCCATGGAACGAGTAGCCAGATGGACCTTAGATGGACCTTCTGCAATACCACAGGTAAAGCTCACCAGTTAGTGACTTGACAGACCAGCTAGAGGACGGTATGCTTTTAAAACAGCTCACAGGACCTTCAGTGCTCTCCTTTCTCTCTTTGTTTTCAAGATCTCCTGGGGTCTTAGCAGGGCTGAAGCACAAACAGGCAGGGTGTCTCACAGCACAGTTTACATCCTTTGCAATCATTATTTGGGCTCCCTACTGAGTTACTGGAATGATAATTAAGTTCCCTTCCTTTTTGCTCTAAAAACTGCAGTTGTTGATTTTATAAGATAAATATGAGTGGAAAAGTTATTCAGACTGTAACCCCGACTCTCTTCCTGAAAAGTCCCACTTGCAGGCTCCTCTCTGAGGGCATCCTGTCTGTGGGAGCAAAGACTTTGCATAGCAAATGCTCTTCTATAGAATGAATGCACAGTTCTGCAGGAAGGCTGAAAACCAGCCTTGGTGGTCCCTTGTGACTGGTGAAAAGCACAGGCCTCAGCTGTCCCCCAATAACAGCTTGCTTTTTCCCCAAGCAGCACCTTCAAACACCATCTCTAATCCTCCTCTGCACACACAGACGGTGACTACCTGACGGCAGGCAGGCCTCTGGAAAATCGCGATTATAGCTCCCAGCTGGTTAATTACAAATAGAATTTGTGGGTCAAATACAGATCTATTCATTACCAAAGACTCATCCTACCTCCATACTAGTCCGCTTCTTTTTTCGCTTGGCTGCCCTGTACTGTCAGATTTGATAAGCTAGGAGGAGAGAAGAGGAGCCAGCCCAATAAGGCAAAGGTTTGCAGCTACTTTGAAGTGGCCTGCCATAAGTAGCCAAGAAGGGGAATCCTGTTGTCAGCATAGTTAAATCACAGCTCAAATGGAAAGTTTTTCAGTGATCTGAAAGTCAAAACATCGTAAAACCTACAACTTAGACTAGGAGCAGCAAAGGAGATGAAATCAAGACTGGATCAAGAACCCAAAGAGGAAAGACTGAGCTTGGGAGCAAGCAGAGGCTGGAGAGGGGGAAAGGGACAAGCAGAGGCAGCATCTAAGGTCTTCTGCAGCAAGGGACGTAACTCAGATGGAGGGATGGAACCTGAAGTATGGAAACCATGATGGAAATAAGCTGGAGAGATGGGGAGAGGAACAGCAAGACAGTCCATATCTATGAATTATGTTCACAAATTCCTGCACTGACTCATCACACTCCTGCTTTCAACAACTATAAAACTCACTGGCAAAAAGACATCACATTATGCTTTTCAATAGAACTACAGCAACTTACTGCTACATTGATTGCTTTGTGAATATAACTGGCAGAAGTGGATCTAAAAGCTCTGGCCTTGATCACAACAGCCATAGCCAACCTAAAAAATTGTGCTTTAATCTCGGATAGCTTTCTCTAGAGTCTGTATGTCTCAATCTCCCCCAAGTAATACTAAAAGATGAAGGTTGTGAAGCCAGATACTTAAGAAATGAGAATGTGTCAAAATTGAAGCAGTCTGCACAACCCTTATTTTGCTTCATTTTACACATACATTATGCGTTTTTTCCTTTAAGGTCCCTTCATTTATTCATTGCATAGGATGAACCTCCTGAAGAGGTGAACCAAGTTCAAAGGAATTACTGCTTCTTGCTTTGTTTCTTTCTGAAACTGGAAAGTAGAATTATAATCTGAAGTCTGCCTTGGAGACCAGCACTTCAGACTTAGCTACGTCACGAGTGAAACAACAAATACATGGAACTGCTGCTCATTACATGTGTAACACATCAACGTGCAAAAAAATGTGTGGAGGAAAATAGCATGTAATTTAATAAACAGATTAGGCAGGCATCAAATGCATATGCATGCAGCAGCGGTACCATTAAAATAGCACAGGCATCCTCAGTACTGGTATTTCTGAACTCAAGTACTTGGCTTCACAGATCAGCATGCCTGCCAAAAATCAGAAGTTTTCTTGCCTTCAGAAAGTAAATATAGCTTTGAAGGACAGAGTAACTACCTCTGAGTAATAACTTGTACCTTGGGATGATTTAAGGCCAAAATTAGTGTATTTACTACACAACTTCATAGAAAATACACTATAAGTGTAATAAGCACATCAGTTATCTGTGAGAAGAAATTTGATTAATGACAGGAATCCAAATTCTGTTCGGTTAAACCAGACTGCAAACAGCAACCTGGCGCAGGTAGCTCTACCATGAAAGTATTTTAACACCATCTCTGTTTCGTAACACAAACTGCCAGCAGAGGGCACAACAAGGTTTAAATGAAAAAGAAAACCCCACAGTAAAAAAGCTTTCCCCGTGATAAGTGACCTCAGGTTAATATCCTGTATGCTCAGCTTTACCCTGAGCCTTCCTCATATTTACAGCTAAGCCTCTGATCCCTCAGTCAGAAAGGCATGGAGTGGCAAACAACGTGTTTAAGAGTCAGGATGTAAACGCAGGTTTACTGTGCCTTCTGCCAACCAGAGGAACAAATACACAGAGACACCAGCAGAATATTCTCCAATAACCATTTATTTCCAGACTTGTAGAAGAATCAGAAAACTGCCTGAGTAACAAGATCAAAGCTTTTACTGTAAGGAAACAAGCACACCCACACAAATTGCTGCTACTTCTATTCCTTCTCCCAGCCCTCCCCAAAAGCCCCTTTATCAGAGTCCCCGCTCCCAAAGGCATGTGTCTAACCGCTGGGCTAATTCCTTGAGACTGTGCCTCATTTTTTTGACTGAAGAGGGCCAGCTGCTCCTCTGGGACTTTGTTACAACAAGCATTTCTGAAGAAAAAGGCCATAACTTAAAACCAGTTAGAAGGTCAGCAGCAGCACTGCAGCAGTAACACAGCAGCTAACGCTGCAGGACTCTCCCAATACTTTCATGTTACCTTGAAATAAACATTCACAGAAACAAAACCTGACACGCTAATTGCTGCTTCAACCCTTTTTGATGGGCAAGGTAAACCTCTTGAGACTGATGAAACAGGGCCAGAACATGTCCACACACACTTCGCTCTGCTCCACATACTCCTTGCGTAAGTTTCTTGGTGGTTGCTTAAGACAGAGAGGAAGGTTGTTCTGTGCTCATGAGAAACAAGGCAAGCTTTGTCTTTTGAAACCTGTATTCCATTTCTTGTTCAGAAAACAAGTACTTGAACCGGACAATCAGGTTACTGGAAGCTGAGAAGGACCAAATGGCTGCTTGGACACCTTCTCTCCTGGAATTTGTACCCGAGTAACTGCCAGTGGGTAGGACCTCAATTCATTTATCTTTATTTTTCTACTTTGTTGTTGAACATACATGTATGTCAAGACACACATTTCTGTCCTCTATAATATCCCACGGTATTTGGATTCACAAATATATAAACAGCAGATATCAAAGTCTTTTCTGGCAGGTACCCCAACACAGAAGTCCGCTGGGGATCTGAGGCAGCTTTACTTAACTTGTTCAACACACCTAGACCTTTGGCCATCCTACTTGACCACGTTTAACACATTTAGACCTTTGCCCATTCTGCATGACAACATCCAACATTTTTAGACCTTTGCCACAGCATATGTCACCTACACTGACTGATGTTGCTGTGCTGGTGATATTCCCAGTTTGAATGCAGTTCTGCCAATGGGTGGCTTCGCCAGGGATGTGGTGAGGTGGCATATAGAGCAGACCAGACCAGTCCAAGATGTCACTGCACTGATACCTGCTGTTCTGCTGGCAAACTCTGCTGTTCCAAATAATACAATCTCCATCTATAAAATTGAGAGCTTGCTTTCTCTCCCTTGAGACTATTCTTTGAGACAATAAGGAACAGACTTTTCAACCTCTGGGTACCACTGAATGAAGAGGTGCCGTGTTCAAGTTTTCAATTACTGACTCTGCTCCGAGGGGGAAAAGGTGGAAAACTGTATGTGACTGTACCTGGATGACACTCTCTACTGGCAAAAGGCACTTTTTCTAAATTTTAATTATGGACTGTAGCTGAAAGGCTTTTATGTAGAGTCAACATGCAAACAACATAAGGACTCTGTAGATACGTTGAGTAACATTTAGTGGATTATGCTCTTTTTTGATAATTGTATTTTTAAAAGTTTTCCTTTACTAAAAAAAAGAGAAAAGCTGTTTTTCATATTGCACTCAAAAATACAAAGAATCAGATATTTTCCAGTTTCAACTACTTAATTTTGCCAGGCTAGATTTCAGATATAACCAGAAAAGAAAAAGGGGACATTTTCCATTAAGTCTAATTAAAATACCAGGATGGCTATCTGTTCTTATAAAGATGTCAAGTAGATGAAGTCATTAAAGGCAGGCTCAGTTGCCAAACACAGTGACATTTCAGATACCTCAGGCTAATTGTCTGAGAGGTGGCCTGGCAGATAGGACAGAGAAGCTGTCAGGGACCTGCATGCTCTGGTTAAACACCAAGGACACAAACAGCCACTAAGTGCCTGCTTTATGTTCATGATCCCCACCCTGAATTTTCAGATTATTTGTTTGACTCAAGAACTTCAACTGTCCACTATACTTACATAAAGATTGCAGTAGCAAAATATAGCCTACCGGTATTTTATTGATTGGTTTTGTCAGTGTTAGGTTGGACTAGATGATCTGAAAGGTCCCTTCCAACATAGCCAATTCTGTGATTCTATGTGGAGGGAAAACTTGCTGAAATATAAGAGGCAGATCTTTTCAGTTCCACATGAGCCCACCGACGCCTAATCAGCTCCGTGAGATTGCATACTTTATGTATAAACAGTGTGCACAGACTTAACAGTGCCCCATGGAGACTCCAGTATCAGGCAGACACAGCAGAGGCATCTCAAGATCACTCGGGAGAAGTGATAAGATTCATTAGCAGAATGTTTTTACTTATGAAAACACTAGATAAATAACAACACTAGATTAGTAAATTACTGATCAGGTCCCTACTAGACAGCCCACCACAAGGTAAACATATATAAAGCAGCAGCACTATGTCAACACGTGTTCCACATTGCCATTTTCTTCACGTGCTTCTGTAATCTCCCAGGTAAAAAGGAGTCCAGAGGCTTAACCAGAGCTTCCCAGTGTCTTTCTCCCAGATTTCACATGAACACTTACAGATGTATTTTTCAAACTACATCAGTCTCCAGACCCACTTACAATCTGTAGATAGGATCTTCCTCTAACTCATCCCTTCAGCTTCTTACTGCAGGTAATTACAAAAACTGTACAAAAAGAAAGACAAACAGTAGAGATTCAGCCATAATTTAATCATGGCATGGTTTTGGGTTGTTTGTTTCTTGGGGTTTTTTTTTTATAATTTCCATTTCTTTAGAATAAACCCTGCACCCTCACATTTATGAAAACGAAGTAAAATATATGATTCCTAAATTAAGCAGTTACTTTAAAAACTCAGTATTCCTACCCTAATTAATCCTTTCAACCTTACTACAGTTGAAAAAATTGTCTTCAAAAAGTAAAGCCTGTATATACAGGAATGCATATTATGCATGAAGATGGCTTCTACTGAAGTAGATATTAAAAAGTTAATCTTAATCTTGTGTTCTGTAATCTTTTACTATTCATGAATAGTAATTTTAATACCAGATGCTGATACACTGGAACACACAAATTCCATTTCATAACTATTTTTGTATTTATCATATGATTGCAGCTAACTTGAAAACACCTTCAAGTAACTTCACATGAAGCTGAAATGAAAACTAATCTCAAGCACTTCTAGAAGTAGTGTTGGCACTCTGAAAAGTTCATGTTTGTAGAACACATGCAAACACACACGTGCTGAGTTAACTAAGCATTACATGGTGGACATTATGTCAGACTTTATATGCTGCAGAATAAAGACTGAGCAAAGACACTTACAGATGGTAACTAGGGATAAAGGACAGACTTGCCTCTCCATCCTATGCCAAGGGAGTACATTATACTCCCTTCCTCTACACTAATAACACTTTCCAAGATTCTTGATTCACAAGGGGGAGGGAAAAAGGAGGCGAAAAAGAAGCGACTTTCCTTTTATTCATTACACATCTTTCATCCAGCAATTAGTTATTGGTGAGATTATTCCTCTGCTAGAAGACAAGCAGGAAACTACTGATAATAGCCTCATATAAAATTTTAACACAAAATAAAATGTCCATACGTGTAAATACGTTGTCCAGAGCCTCAGCTTACAGTTCTTGAGTGCTCCAATGCTTGTTTTCAAGTAGGTACTGCTCTAGCAGCCATTGATCAAAGAAGCAGCTCTACTACTGGTTCCAAAGTAACTGGGCAGGTGGGCACCCAACCAGATATCCATGTCACTCCTGCTCTCCTGCAAGTGTCAAGAATATTATCTTTTGCAGAATATCAGCAGAAGCAGAATTCAGCATCAAGATCTTTCTCACATAAAAGTCAAGAGTTGACTAACAATTCTGAAATTAGATGAAAAGAAAAGCAGCCAAAAAAAAGAAAAAAAGAAAAAGAGGTCTGAAGATTCTCATTAATTTATAATCACTGTTACTAAAATGTCTAGGCACATCCCTAATAGCAACTGATTTGAGCTACACATTTGCAGTATGAACTAAGGTTACAGACAAGTTCCAGAGCTTTTATATTTAAAAAGGACATTGTACAACACCAGAATCACAACGAGGAACTATTTTTAAGACTCAACCTTTAAAATAGTCTATAGAATGGCATTTTGAGGGGGGCTTGGGTTTTTTTTTTATTTTATTTTATTTTTTTTTGCAGGAATTGAGAGGGTTTGGGCTTGGAGTTTGGAGGTTTGGGTGTGTTTTTTCCTCCTACACCTTGCTTTAAAAAATAGCTTTTCTAGTAAACGTAGAAATTCTCAGTGTAAAAGACAGATAATAAAATTTGAAGAAGCACTGAGATGTAGGAAACTTATGGTCACAACTGTTATTATGGTATGAGAAAAAGCCTTCAGGAATATTAACCAAAACCAGTAACATAGCCCTTTCCCCCTTCAGATACCTAAGTACACAAGACTTATAATGAGGAGTGGAACAAGAGAAGTGCTTAATCCAAAAGGAATTAATGCATTCATGACACTATCTTGATAACAGGTTTATCCTAAACACACACAGAAAAGCTTTCCTTTTCAAACCTGTTCCCTGAGCAAGTAAATAATCTCGAAATTCAGGGAGAGGGAGAGGTGAGGGAGGGGGGGCTGGTGGAAATCAAATCAGCCACTTTCTGGAAGGAAAGACTACGTATTCTGGAATTAAAAAAAAAAAAAAAAAGGAACAAAACTAAATGCTGCTTCTAACTCACAATTAACACTTTAATGTAAATAGAAGAAGGGTTTGCCAAAGAGCAATTGCTGGCACTAGCTGGAATTTATACACTAAAAACAACAAGCAAGCCCCAAACCCCAAAGCTACAACCATTACAAATGAAGCAATCCTTTTTAACTACAGAATTTTTTTCTTCTTTCGTTCACTCACTGCATATCACCTGAATTAGCAACTGTCCCAACACGTAGTTAGGATTTATGCATTTACCAACTTGCACAGACTAGTTTCACTGACTTCATCAGAACGACTTTGTTAAAACAGAAGAGATGGAATTATCTTGTTGGGATGGGGAAACCCTTGCATGCCCCACCCACATCTGAAAAGAGGTCTTATCACTCACGTACTACCGTAACAAATGGAAAAGTCATTTGTTGGAAGTATCTACAAATACTGTAAACACAGCTTGCCCAGTTTACTATCTTACAACCTTTGCAAGAGAAAGCTTCACTGTACGACAATAAGCCTCAAGTCGTAGTTATTTTGTCCAAGTTATCTAAGGGAAATGTTTTAGAATCATATATATATTTGTTTCTCCGTATCAGTGAATTCAACCTGAACAACCTCATTGTAGGAACATACACAACAAAATAAAAGAAATTCAGTATCTTTCCAGCAATTGTCATCACCAAAACGAATCAGAAACAAAAGCTTTGCTTCTACAGCATAGTCTAGCACACTTCAATTCCTCATTAAAAGTGTTTCTGGACTTACAATACACATTTATGTATCAACATCTGCGGATATTATACATTTATTATTAGGTATTAGATAACAAAATCTCAGTGAAAACTAGCATTTAACTGAGAGATTCAGCTATTTTTAGCATCAGCAAATGAGATGGAAATCGTAAGTATCCATTTCTCCCACCTCCAGCTAGCTTGTAATCCTCAAATGCACATTAAAACCCACTTCCTACTCAAGTTAATTGGCTTTGCTGCTGTATGGTACTCGACAATGATCTCACACTTTGGTGGTTTTACAATTTTCACTGCTGTGCTGAACTCCCAAATGGCAGTTGAAGTGCGTGCAGACATCAAAAGTGAAGGGAGAGCACAGAACTGCTTTTCCACATTTAGGTACCAACAGCTTTCATGGAAGTATTTACAGTCACTGCAGTCTTGCACAGCCCCCACGTGGGCAAGGAGATGACCTGCAGCTCAGGTGCACCATTCCTCTCGTTTTACTGTGATTTTTTTTGCTGAAAATGATGAACACTTACTCAAACCTTTGCAGCAATCTTCAACGTTGTAATTTAAAACCAAGGGGTGCAGGAGCCTGTATTTGTAAAGATGGTTATCTGCAGAAAACAGACAGCTAATCCAAAGTGAGCACTAAGAAAAGTTTGAGTACACTGGGCAGAGCTTCCCACCCAAGTAATACTTGCCTCAGCAGCAGGTAGCCCTGCTGCCTCCACCTCCAGGTCAGAACTCCCTGCAGCCCCCCACACCAGCAGCCAGGACCTCTTATTAAAATTCTGCTTCACGGCGAAAGTTGGGATGCTTTTCCCACTCTGGCAGCAGCCTGGAGCATGTGTCAAGCCACCCAGCCCAAGGCACTGAAGTGCACTGCTGCAATCCATTATTCTGAGCTCCTTTTATCCAAAAAGAATCTTTCCCAGCACTGGTACAGAGCAGCTGCAAATCTCCAATTTCAGGTAAATCAGGGGTCATAGGACAGCTCTTCGGGGAAAGCCCTGTCAGTCTTCATACACCCTGCCTTCTTGTGTGGTCTCTGCCTGCCGGGCTGGAGGGCAAAGTAGACGGCCACGGGACTCCACAGAAAAGCAACTTCTTCTAGATGGGCCAATTGGTAGAGGTAAAAAGAAGTCCTATAATCAAACTCTTAATTAACCTATATGCCAAATTATCCATACAAAAGCTTGCCATTGCAAAACTATATCTTGCTTCTAAACCAACTTCAGCCAGAGAATGCCCCTCTGGAGCCTTGCGTAAAAACGACACAGATTTGTCAGTATAGTCTCATTAACTGTAATTAAAAAAAAAAAAAAAAATAAGGATAATCACCGAAGAAATTATAAAACAAGGTTACTATCTACAAATAGAGGGCTCCCTGGCTCACCAAAGAGGCTCGGTGAATGTGCATTTCAGAGGTTAATTTGTACAGTATAGCAATGATGTTGAACAACCCACTGCACTTGTATGTACAGGGATGGCTCTGCAGGGTCCTTTTACTTACACTTTTTTAATTTCAAGTCTAATTTAATATAAACTGCAACAGAGATATCTCTGTGCTTTGAGATCTGTTCCGAGTTGTAGAAAAGGTATATTTAGAGAATGAAGAATATATTTTAATATTTGAACATATTTGGCTTCTAACAATGCTTACAAAGACATGAAGTGTTGCCAGAACGCCCTTTATTTCCACAATACGTCAACTTTTCTTTTTCCTAGATAGCACAATTAATTTTTTAACATTACCTTCATTTCTCACTATACTCTGTCCTCCATTAAGTCAATGATGACTGAAGACTTGCAGAAAGCTTTAAGATATTTCTCTTCCGTTCTTTGTGATGAGAAAAGTGAACATAAAATATTTAACACAAGAAGAATCCATTTGCAATTTTCCAAATTTTCTGTATGTTACATATATATATATATTTTATTATTTTTTTTTTTAAAAGCATTAATGACTTACTAACATTGCATGCACCTATTGAGCACTAACCTAAATAACCTCCCCAGGTGCTGGGTCCCTGCATTTTGGTTGCAACCCCAAGCAGTGTTACAAGCCTGGGGAAGAGTGGCTGGAAAGCTGCCCAGTGGAAAAGGACCTGAGGGGATTGGTGATCAGCCAGCTTAACATGAGCCAGCAGTGTGCCCAGGTGGCCAAGAAGGCCAACAGCATCCTGGCCTGTATCAGGAATACCGTATCCAGCAGGAGTAGGGAAGTGATGGTGCCTCTGTACTCGGCACTGATGAGGCCTCACCTTAAGTACTGTGTTCAGTTCTGGGCCCCTCACTACAAGGACACTGAAGTGCTAGAGTGTGTCCAGAGGAGAACCACCATGCTGGTGAGAGGTCTAGAGGTCAAGTCATATGAGGAGAGGCTGAGAGAACTGGGCATGTTTAGTTTGGAGAAGAGGAGGCTGAGAGGTGCCCTTATTGCCCTCTACAACTACTTGAAAGGAGGTTGTAGTGAGGTGGGTGTTGGCCTCCTCTCCCAAGTGAATAATGACAGGACCGGAGGAAATGGTCTGAAGTTGCAGCAGAGGAGGTTCAGATTAGACATTAGGAAGAATTATTTTACTGAAAGAGGGGTCAGGCACTGGAACAGCCTGCCCAGGGAGGTGGTGGAATCACCATCCCTGGAGGTATTTAAGAAACGCGTAGATGTGGCGTTTCAGGGCATGCTCTAGTGGCTGAGACTGTAGGGTTTTTCTGTGTGTGTATGTTTGGACTCGATCTCAGAGGTTCTTTCTAACCATGAAGATTCTGTGATTCACTCTGCCCCTATCTGGTGCCTGCTGACATTGTGTATTATTCCACATAGAAGCAGCTACCAGGTATCAGACATAGAAAGCACATTTTCCCTGTGACTTGGCAAAAGCTTCAAATAAAGAGGCAAAGCTGATTAATCCAGAGTGAACACGATCAAGTGAACTTCATCCTCTGTGGAGTTGACTATGATTTGGAGCAAGAGTTAAAATGTTGCTTTTACTGTGATTCACACTAATAGCATTTCCCATTGATTTATTTAAGGGAGAGGAAGAACATCAATTGATTATCAAAACCAAATCAATTTATTCTAAAAACATACATAGTAAAGTCCCATGGGGAGGGAAAGCTTTTACAATTAGAGGTCTGTCTTTAACCTTTTTTCTTGCATTTTAGTAGGTGTACTATGCCAATATACTTCATATCAATAACATTATGTATAGGCAGTTATAACTATGTTTCTGGTCAGTTTATCAAAATACATTCCATACAGCTCCTGCTTTTGCACGCCCCAGTTTTAGCCCCTAGGTATAAATCTTAGTAACTCATACAGTTTAGTAGTGGGATCTGAATATCTGCCCTTTTAAATCTAGAACATGAATCTTTTCACTCTGATACTTACGCAGTTATTTGATCTTATCTGAGAATCTAATCCTTCTAGGTCTAGGTCCTTCAAGAGCCTAACACATCCTTGTTGCAACTTTTCCCTAGTTTTCTGCCTGTCCTTTAGCTGTGAGCTTTTGACTCTCAAGGAACACCCAGCATGAAGTTTTCAGTGCATATAATTCCACCTGCAAGACATTGTCAAGACTTGACCAAGTGCTGGCAATCTCACTGCCCCAGACAAAGAGAATAAAAATACTGTACCCACATACGTCTTTTTGTATGGAATTAATGCATTTATGTATGATCAGTTATAATGATCTTTTCTACACAAGAGAAATGAGTGGATTGCACATCCACTGATTTTTCCAGTCTTAAAAAGAAGTTTTAGATTTACGTATTTTTGTACATCTTTGTAAAAGCTCCAAATTCTTACCTAAAAAAAAGAGAAGGAAAAAACAGAAGTGAAAGCTACCTGCACAAAGTACACTAAGCTGTTTGCACAGTACTTAAAAATGATATGCAAAATGAACACATACATTGAATTCTGGATTCACAGCACACTTACACCAACAGAAAAAAAAAAAGCCAATTAAAACATAGTGGGTCAGTAAGCTTTTCAGTAAGTAGTGCTTAGCACAGAGATCGGGTCCTGTATTTAGGACTTTCTGTCAAAGTTCATCCAAACTTTGGCAGTGATGTGTCACAAAAGCTACACAGGATGAAGGGGAGACTCCAGCTTGCACAAGTATCTCCCATCCTTCTTTGTGACCCTCATGGCCCAAAGAGAAAGCAGTTGAAAGATGTGTTTAAGTTAATAACACACAATTTTCACTGCCATGACAGGACTGCCTCTGCCTTAGCTGAGGGGAAGTCCAGCCCAGGAGCATGTGTGGCATTTCCCTTGGCACAATCACTTCCCAATCTTTAGACACACACAGGCACTTGCACATATACCCACAGGCTACACATGGCATTCTCTTTTGACTGTTACCTGAATTCAGAGACCAGAGACACCAACAAAAACTGCTATTTTTTTAAGAAAATACAAATATTTAAAGAATGGTATTTCTTGGAGTATTTCTGTTGATCCTTGAACCATCTGGAAAAGACCGACTTGATGCAGAACAAAGTCTAACACTGGCATGTAAGTAAATGCTAGAGTTAGTAATTCAGCAACAGCATCCAGACACTTTTAAAACACTATACAAAACTAGCTGAAATTAATTTGTAATGTTTTAACCAAAACCCCCGTGTTTTTCATTTGTCAAAAATTACAAGTTTCTAGTAAAAGGCTTGTGTGTGTCTTCCATCACAACATAATAAAAGCTACTTGTTTGGTTCAAAGGTAAAATTTATTATTTTATTCCTTGTGCCTCTGAATGCAACATTCTTTATGCCTCTGGGAATATAAGACGAATGCTGATAGTTCTTGCACCTGAATCTAGTACTTTGCACAGCCAGTTTCTGTTCTCATTTGTATGCAAGGGCAGAGCTGGAAATCTGGCCCATAGAATCTTATTTTTCTGGGAATTCAAATTCTTCAAACAAGTGATTCAGAAAAAAACAACTCCATGGGGCACTAAAAAACCTCATTTCCTATAGGGGCTGTGCCTAGACACCAGATTGTCTTGCGCCTATCAAGACGCAAGCTTCTATTGAAGGGTTCTTGGAGGTCAGGGCATTCACAATCGACTTCCTCCTTAAAGTGGTGAATTTTATGGTATGTAACATGGGTTGCGCTCTTACTGCATTCTGTGGCACGCATCCTTTAAACTGTAACTTCTGTTAAATTCAGCTAAGGTTGTCTGAGCACTTCCACAGCTAATTATTGGTGAAAAGAAAGAAGGATGGACAGACAGATAAGCGTGGTCCTCTATGCTTCATTTCTTCTTGAGCAAATACAAACAATTGAATTCTTGAAATTGTAGCCACTTCAAATCTATATCAAAGTCCCTACTCATTTGCACACCTTGAGAAATACAGCATATTCAGTATACAATGACCCTATGTCATGAAGGGTTTTCTATCTTCAAGGCCTCAACTACTCACAACAGGATGGTCTTGGGAAAAAAAAAAAAAGAAAAAAAAAGATAAAACTCACAACTTCAGAAAATCCATCAATAATTCTGGAAGTTACCAAAACCAACAAATACAAAAACCTACACATCTTTTTAAAGAACCTACTGGTTCAGAGAAAAATTGGTAACTCTTCTGCACATATTTTTTTGAATAAAAGCAATTGAAAAAATGAGAAGACATAGATTATCCAGAACCCACACGTTTGAACACAGTTTAAGTGTTTTAGGAAACAACCATATGATGTTACACTGTACTGATTTTCAGAACATCTAGCTAATTGCTTGACATTTATACTGACAGGCTTCAAGAAAGAGACGACATATAAAATGAGCACTTTAAAAGAAGCTTAATCCAGTGTTGTGACATTAAATTGCCAAAATGAACTGACCAATATTAATGAAGAATAATTTTCACTGGTGATTTCTTTTTGGGTTATTTACAAAAAGTAGAACAAGAAACTGTGAGTGTTTATCAAAACAGCCCTGTTGAGCTAAAAAGTAGATGATAACAGATGAGCTTGAAAAAATTATTTGCATGGAACATAGCAAGCTCTAAAAGGAAACAAAGATAAGTATTTGCAAAAGAGAACAGTAGCATGCTAAGGTCGACAATGGTTGCTGAATTCACTCTCACAATCTTCTCCTGTGGGAGACGCCACACTGAATACACCAAATCTAATCACGCAGCCAGACTTTTTTTTGGCGTACAGATTTTAGTGCTATGACATAGCCTAGTAACACGTGATGTGAATGTGTACATTGGGATAAAAAGAAAGCTCTTCAATAGAGATAAACACATGGTGAATGCGAGAAATTGAAGGTCACATACGCTTGGCAGGCAATACTTTGTTCTAATTGATCTTTAAAACACTTGAATGATGATTTTGCAATTAAATGATCTACTTATAATACAATGTAATTGTACATTTTGGAAGATGAAGGCCAGTTAGACTAATTTCCAATAATGTGTGTTTGGACTTTGTAAGTCTACAATTAGCCTACAAATGTGTTAGGTGGTATTTTCTATTTAAAATTTACTTTAAATTTTTCTCTTGTTCATTGTTTCATTAAAACCACAATTGCGACACAATACAAAAGAGGGAGAGGGAGGAACAATCTATTGGCAAATGTAACCTGACTGATCCTGCAAATAAACATAGCTTTATTTGGCACCAAAATGTAGGTGTTAACAGTCAAAACTTCATAACTTAGCATTCACTGTGCACCAGAAAAGATAGCATAATAATCCCGTTTTAATTCTTCTGACACCTTGTATGTCATCATCTTTCCCTACCCTGCTGTCAACACTAAATCCCAAACTATGTTCTTTCCTACTTATTTTCTTTTTGTGCTACAAAACCAGTAAGACAGAAAAATCTAGTTTGATATAGTACATTAGTTATTACGACATTTGCACCAATAAAAATTGCTGTAAAGTAATTCCACAGCTGAGGATCTACTTGCAATTCATGCCAATTTGCCCCTAATATCTCACTGGGGTCTCAACTGAAACAACCAGACTGCCCACCTTGCACAGGCTGCCAGAACTTACAGCTACAGAGTAGAGAGAGAAAACCAACTTCAATTACTTAAAATAATTCTTATTCTGGATCCTACTAACTAACGTTTTTTATTTAAAAGAAAAAAAAAAATCTTCTAAGCTATACCATAGGCATAATGTGACACAATTGTGCAACACGATCATTAAAATACCATAAAATTATCAACAGATTAATTTTTTTTTTTCTTCCAGCAAGTTAAGACTCTTTTCATCACCTTTCTTTTGGTTTACAATATAGTTACTTAAAATCTACCATATATTTAAACACATCCTAATGCTATGACTGGAGAAAAAGTTATGTTCTGCCTTAGAAGTGAGTGGGCTGTAGCAGAAGATGAAATAATATCCCATGAATCACGCAATATAAATAAAATTACAAGTGACAAGTAATTGATAAAGGTATTAAACATTGCTTGGAAAACCTTTAATTTATCCTGAATAGAATTTACACTGGTTACAAACTGCAGACGCATGATGACAGAAAGAGTGAATCTAAAGGTATCTGCAAGCAAAACAGAACCCAAGCTGCTTGAAGACCTCTGTAGTCTCCACAGACACCAAGGTCCAAGCACCCCGATCACCCACATAGTTAACAGTTCTACTGGACAGCCCAAGAGTTTTGGGTAAACGCTGAAATTACCTTCTGACCCCGAAGGATGGTGCTAGGGGAAAAGGGCAACACACTACACTATTTCCAACATGCAAAACTCCAAATTACTCCTTTGTTTCATGGGGAAGAACCATAAAAGTGCTTAGCTCCATTATGGCACAGGCTGCACAGTATAGCTGAATGGCCCTGAAAAGGAGGAGGATCAGTAAGGGCAGCCTTTTTCCCAGGCTCCTTTTTATCTTGCACCCTTTTTACTGCAACAAAAACCTGTATATTCTTTTCAAGCTTCTGGCTTCCAAGAATCACTGACTGACATCAAACAAGATGATTTTTCACTGCGTAAAACAACCAAAAAATTCCAGTAACAGAGTGTTATCCTACTAGTCCATCTACTAGATGACAACTGATGAAAATAATAGCTACGTCGATAGCAAATACCATACCACGTTTCAGCCATTTTTAAACACAGCTGTCTCCTCAAACTCAACTTTTATGTGAATCAGATTATAATAAAACATGCTTTGTAGTGATACTTTTTTCTTTTTTTTTTTTTTAATAGAAGCTTGTAAAGCATGAAGGACTTTTCACAAAAATTTAAGTGTTCAAAACTGGTATTATTACACTCTTCTGCTTCTATCTTAATAAGCCACACATGCCCAGTACCTGAGCCTATGATCATGCTGGGTCAAATACTTTATACATAAAAGTTGTTCGTAATAAACGATTCTGTTAACATGCAGAAACGGCTGCTTGTGCACAAGTCAGCAGAAGCCAGCAAACCATCCACCTGCTCTCTGCACAGGGGCTACCAGCTGCGAACAGAAGGGAAGGAAAAGTTCTTCTGCTCCACAGTGCACACCCCAAGAAATAAACAGCTGTTTCTGCATAATAGGTGAGAAGTTACCAGACAAAGATGACATCGGGGAAAGAAAACCTTAGGTACACAGCAATGTTTCTGAGTTCTGGCTGCCCTGTCCCTCTCTTGTATTAATATCTCTTCTTCTTCCTAAGTTTTAGGATATAGTGCTCATGAATGTTTCCCCAGCCTGAGCGAGTCACTAGGTTTTGAGTGCTGAAACAGAAGTATTTTTATCCTGCCACCTTAAAAAGCAAGCCTTAGAAGGAAGGATGTCTCAAACATCCACTTGCTGAAGGACAGACTCTCACCCTACGTAATCCATCAGGGAAGTTTAGCTGAAAAGATCAGAGCTACTTACCTATTAAAACCTGAAGCAGCTCAAAAAGTCCACACTGATGTGTCTATCAAAGCCCAGTTAAAAAAGGTCCACCTACTAAAGAAAAAAACCCAAACAAACCGCAAAGATGACTCCATATGTAGCCACAACACAACTACAGCAAGTTTTGAAATTGGTAAAGGTAGACCCAGGAAGATGTTTCAAAAGTTTCACTTTGAAAATAGGAATTATTCAAGATGAAAATTAAATTAGCCTGATTAGTAAACAACTCTTAATTATTGTTACCATGCAGATCTAGCCAGACGGGAAACAATATCCTGCACAGTGCACCTGTGAAAAACAACAGCAGGTAAATAAAATCATTCTTCTTTTCAACTACAATACCATAGCTAGTGCTAAAAGTTATTTTCAGAAAACATTCTGTAGGGCTTTTTTTTAAATAAAAACTAAAGTACAGCTTCCTAAGAGGTCTTGCTCATAATAGCTACTGCAGCAGACTGAAGACATGATGATTCTCTTATCCATGTTCAAGACGAGTTCTCAAAGATGTTTTCTACAACTACTTACATCATGATAATCTCAAAGACAACATTCCTAAACACTATTTGAAGAGATCATGTTCCCCCTATCCTTCAGAAATATAAAAAGTGTATCTATATATAGGCCATTCCATTCAAAATTGCTTTTGACAAGACACCTCCAGCTAGTGATATCAGCAATGAAGCTTCCTACCTCTCACTGGAAGCAAATACAAGTTATTTCTAAGCACTTTCCATCTTTCAATCCTATGAAAAAATTAGTAGGTCAATTACCATGATTCATACAAAGCTAACTTCTATAGAAAAAAAAAACAAACCAGTGAGTAGCACTCTGTAAATATTGTCCTTCTAGGCAAAAACATGTGTACTAGCAACCACATCATTATTTCAAGATTACTTTTCTTGCTGGCAAAGAGTTCAATTGGAAGTGTTGTCTATTACAGGAACAGCCAAAGACGGGATTAGCTCTTACATTTATTTTTTTGCCTCAGTCATTTTACATTGATTTATGGGATTAAGAGTAAACAGCAAGATTTAGGATAAGATGTTTTTAATGCATGTGTAGATAGATCTATTCCCCCTACGTACATACATATGGTAGGAGGGGCGAGGACAGAAATTGAAAAATAAAATATAGAAATGTGTACCAGCTTTCAAAGTGATAAATAGTAGTGCTGTGGGAACACACATCTTTTGAAACACCTCCTGTGTTTGTTTATTCACTGGAGATCGCATGGCAGGCTTATTTAACTTTCCTGCCCTTAACACTATTTCCAAGCCAGGATGCTCACTAATTTACAATGTTACCAGAAAGATCAACAGAAAAAACACTGCCACAACCTCCACTTGCAAGGCAGACTAGGAATGACCACCCCAAACCTCCTTCCCCAGCACAGCAGAGCCTCAGCAAGGGTGGTATTTTCCCAAATGGGCAGCATCAAGCATGTTACAGCCACATTAAGAATTTTGTGGTGTACAGAACAATACACATTAAACTTCAGTAGTGGTGTTACTTTGCATTTATTTCAAGATTTTATTGAGCAAAGAAAATCTTGTATTTATATACACCTAAGAAATATGGGTGTATATACACAATGCTGCTGAAACGACACTTCAGTGTGGTTAGGACATTACCAATTCACTGGGAAGACAGGTCTCTTCTTTTTTTTTGAGACAAGCTAGTCCAGAAATATTTCATGAAAAAATTATATGCCAGTTCTGTATCGGTATCAAGATGCCAATATACCACTTTCATTTTTAATAATACTCAATAAAAAAGCATAAATCTAGAGATGAAATAAAAATCTACCATAAATTTAAGAATTATTCCAGCTGCTCGCTTGTTTTCCTCCAATTTTTTTAAAAACTATGCATCTCTTCTCTGCATCATTAATTTTCTTCTCCACATTGCTACCTCATGTTCTTCCCCATCATTCAAACTTCACTGAGTTTTTATATTCAGCTACAAAATTAAAACCCAAACTGATCTTAAATCTCCCAGAGCTTTTAGAAACCATCTGGTGAATTTTATGCCCCAAAATTCCTGGCACCATGATTTCCTATACAAAAAGTATACAGCAATATTTCACTATCATCCTTTCATAAAACCAAGTTCTATTTGATTCTAAAATACATGTATGCTTCCACTTTTAAACTTTCAACTTCTACCTTAATCAAAATACCTAGAGGAAGATACTTGAAAGAACAGTATAGTGGTATGGTAAAATGATAGCTTTTCAATAAATGTCTTGTAGCTGTAATAGGTAAGGCAATTAAGAGAGAATCAGTTGAAATTCCTTTTGGCCTAAAGGAATGTGGTAATCAGAAGAACAAGTGAAATTTAATTTGAGGTGTTTCCTGTAAGCCTTGCCTTATACTTTAGATATCTATAAGCACTGGGGGGTTAGACTAGATCATCTCCAGAGGTCCCTTCCAACCCCATTTCGTTCCATGATTCTGTGATTGATATTTGACTGCTTAAGGCTCAAGAAATGTGCAAAATTGAAGTTAAAAAAATTTGAAAGCAATCTCAGTACAGTAAACTGCCTTAAAGCAAAGGCTGAATGTTAGTTTTTCCGAAGTACTTCTGATTAGTTCTTAAACTTAACACATATACACACCCCTAACATGAAACAGAAGTTATCTGAATAAGTATTTGGCATACGCGAACATCCTTACAATGACCTCACCCAAACTATAACAACGTCAGTATGTTTTTATCTAAAAGGATTCAAGGATCCAAGTGCATGATTAAGTCCTTCCACAGTGGTATATCTGACATATGTAGACGATGTACTGGGCATCCTTTTTTGTTATAACTAAAGTTGGCTTAACTTGTGGCACTACTCAGAATTCTAACTCCATCTGTTTTTATGTTTTCCATGGGAGGTAGAAAGGTGCAGATGACAGTTTGGTTGGGTTTTGGTGGTTTTTTGGTGGGTTTTTGGTGATTTTTTTTTTTTTTTTGAGTCCAAGAACTATAATCTCATCTTCAACTGGATCATCCCTCCCCGGTTTGCACATGACAGAAGAATTCCCAACTTATTTCTACATATACAATCAGTAACTTTGTATTTCTACCTATACAATCAGCAACATGTATTCTTCCCGATGTGTTCAGAGAATTTTTTGACAGAAAAATCACTGATAACAATTTCTAGTATAAAGGGAAATTAATACACAATTCAAAAATACTTGAACAGTAACAAACCAGTAAGCTTCTAACTAAGGTAAAGCTGTTCTGACTTGACAGTCTCTGAAACCCCCTTTAAGGAACATTTATTCACATTTTCACCCCCCCACACTTGCCTGAAAAGACATTTAATTCTGTAAAGCTACCATTCTGAGTCCTCAGACAAACCTTCCTGCTTTAAAGCTTTAAAGAACTTATTTGCCACCTTTTTAAACAGCAACATCTTATCATGCTACACAGACAAAACCACCACAATTTCTGTTTGATACACCACTTTTCAAAGGAAGTCTTTGGGTACCACAGCCGCTTCAATGCAATGCTCAGAAACTGAGGGTGACAGGCTCGCTTGAGTACAAAAGCTTTGTAAAGACGTTTAAAAAAAACCCAACTTCCCACTGATAAATGGGAGCAGGAGAGGGGAATGGCTCGGGGTCCTCGCGGGCAGGCTGCGGGCTCTTCTTGTCAGCTGTGAGAACTGAGCAAGCAGAACAATTTTAGGAAGCTTATTACCGGTTCAGCGAGCAAAAGGAGTTAACACACACGTAGCAGAGTCCCAAGTTACAAGCCGATTAAAAGTGTTACAGCATTGCACGACCTCAGTGAAAATGATAGGAAGGAACACTGTCAACTTTGTAGTTCTGCTCCCCCTTTATAAATAAGACCGGGAAGAACACAACAACCACCCACACCACAACAGCAGAGTCCCTACAGGCACTAGGCCTGCAGCCGTCTTTTCGACACAAAAGGATGCCCCAGAGCAGCTGCACGCAAAATATACACTCTTTTTACTTGGTGAATATTGTGATTACTTTAACTAGCTAATTTGGAGTGAGTCTGTACCTAGTCCTTTAAAAAGAAAATCAACTCTTTGCTAAGGAATGTTTTCATAGGAGTAAGTAGCCAATTTCTGAACAAATTCCTTTTGGCGGTGCGTAGTACTAGGCTCTCTCATCTGTTACGTATAATTATAGCAGAGATCATTTGGATGCTACTTGCTTCTTCACTACAGCAGCTCCGGATTCAGTAACAAAAATAACATACTTGGGACATTATTTTCCTAGGCAATAAGGCAATCAAAACCATGCACATTTAAGCAGTGATAATCAGTATACCTATATATCAAGTTAGAACCATACTAGGGCTAGAAGTAACTGTATCGCTTTCATTTCGTGAGGATCCAAGCTGGGGGTGACGAACTGGGCCAGCTTACAGCAGCTGAGCAAGATGGTATTTTTGATAACTGCCTTCTGGTGCTCAGAATCTAATTTCTGTACAAAAATACCCAGTTTTTTTTGCAAATGGAAGGGATCTTCATTATTTCTATACATGCTTCAGTCAACAGGATTGAGGAAGTGTGGATCACACCTATTTGTTTTTCAAGGTGTGGGATACTGATTTGGGCAACAGGAGCTGTCCTCAGACTTCATAATTATGAAAATCTATTTCAAGGTTGATCAAATTATGCAATTTAAAAAAAAATATAACAACAACAAAACCACCATGAAGTGTCCTCCCTTCTTCCATTATTCATTAAATCAGAAATAGGCAGCTTGACATAAGGCATTCAAGCTGTTACGAAATTCATTTATTTGTAAATGACAAATGAAGCTCCTTCTCAGTGTAACAGCTTTTCCCGGGGAGTCAATTTATTTAAAAGAAATTAAGACATTACCATACCGAGACATAATTATGGGATTTCAAACGTAGTTGCAGCTTGAAGTACCACAGCTGTGCTTTTAGACTTCTATAGCAAAAAAGACTCAGTAACTGTTACACTGTAAACTCCACCAGATTTGCTTCTGGGAGTGAGGAGGGCGTCTACATATCATATAGCTATATGCCTTGATCCTGCCATGGTATGCAAAAGCTAGATTCCCCCTACTGCCGCCAGGAAGGCTCCGTACAGCTGCAGAAATCCATTAACGGCCCTGTGAAATGTATTTAGAAGAATTTACCTATTCAGTATAGTTTATGAGCGATCTACACTGCAAGACTGCTTGGCACCCCAGAAGTAAAGAACAGAACAAGAGACACCGTAGCCCCTATGGACAAAGTCCATGAACCTAAAATCCCTATGATTCTGTACTTCGATATCAACGTGATGAGTGTTCTATAGATAAATGATGCAGATTACTCACCCAGCAAGTCTAGCACACACTCAGGCATGATATTTGAAAATACTAGGTTTTTCTTTTTTTCTAATTACTTATCAAAAAAATGTACATCCTACTCATTGTACCAAAATAGCTTAAGTAGAAATATTTGGCCTTGGGAAAAGAATTACTAAATTGTGCGTGTGCGTAGCTACACACAATCTGGGGAACTCCAGAGCACAACCAACCAAAACAGCTCAAACTCGGGAGCAGCAGAACCTATTTGAGGATTTCTGTTTTACATTTGCACACGGGCACAGTGGATCACTCACCTTCTCTGCCTGCCCTGCAAAGGTGACTGCACACTGGCTCAGCAAGGTGGAAAGGAGCTGGAGGGCCACCCCATACAGTGGGAGTGGAAGGAAAAGGAAGGAATGCTTTGAAGGCAGGACACCCCGAGCCACACGCCCAGCCCCTCAGCACTTCTGCCCCGTGGCCTCTCCCATGCCATGACCAGCAAATCTAATACTGGGGTTTGGCAGATTATAGCTAAAGCAGGCAGCTATGTCTGACACGTGGGAGGGAGGCGACAGCACAGCCCCTCAAAATTAAGAGGTGGGTGTTGACCTGCCTAAATTAGGGAATTTCACACCTAAGCCACACAACCTGCCAGGTCTGATTTGGGATTTGATTTAATACTTGAATTTATTGTAAATATAACACTATGCCTGAGCATGACGACTAGCTTCTTTCAAACTAATAAAATCTGTTGTGGTATTTCAACTTTACCAATCTAAATGTATACCTTTGCTTATGAACATCATTGGGTAAATCAAAACAAAGAGCTCAGGTGGCTCTGCAAGGCAAGGAGAAAGGTCTTATTCAGGGCAACTGAGATCCATTTTATTTTACATGTTTATCTTATTTGTAAAGATAATGCTAGTGATGTTTGAGAACACTGAGGAACATGATAATAAAGCATACAGCAGCATGCTCTGTCATCTGCACACAAAAAAAACAGACCAAGCTAAATATTTTGGCATATGGAACCAAGAAAAGAGAGAGCATCACTTTGATAGTCTCCAGAGGCAAAAAAAGCTTTTAAAAAGAAAAACAGAAGCAAGTAATGTATGTGGGAGGACAAAGTTAAAGCATTATGAAGGTTTAACTGCATGCTCTTCAAATTCTAGTTTTTATTCTCTGCAATTGCTCAAGCCCTAGTTCAGAACACTTCACAAAACCAGTCAATCTTTTGGAGTAATACAGTGAAAATTCCCTTAATGTACATAACCCAGAGCCCTAGAGGGGTTCAGAGCACTGTGCCCCTTCTTAAGGGTCAAAACTTCAGTTCTTTGATGTTGCTGTACTTTTAAGTGTGTTGTTAACAGCATATTCTTTGGTAGATCAAAAAAGAAAAGCTCAAGAAATAGTCTACAGCATCATAAAATAAGCCAGATTTATAACAGGCAGAGTAGACCATATAGCTTTAGATTAAGGTTAGCCAAAGCGGACATAAAAGCCAAGCTCCAGAAATCAGGGCTAGGCAAAAAGCTTTCTCAGGGCTGTGTAGTGAGACAAATAGGATACACCAAAAGGAGAGTGCAGAGTGCTATTGTCCAGGATGTGGCAAAGCAGGGAAGGCATCCCCCTTCCTTGTCTTGCCTCAACAAGCATCCATGAATCAAGTAAAAAATGCAAATCAGGGATGTCAGTATTTTAGACTACGTTTTCCAATCTCATCTAACTGACAGAAGAATTAGATGCTAACTTCCATACATCACAGAGATACTTGATGTAAAAACAAGATGTCCATCTAATAGACATGCAAAAATGAGATTTCACAAAGAAATTACTTCAAACTCAGTTCAAAATTTAAAGAGAGCAAATAGATTCGCAGTACGGCATGCTCTTGATTTGAACTTGAACCCAATACTGCCAAGCATGGAAATGACACACAGAGATTGTTTTCACAGAATAGAATCATAGAACCATCTACGTTGGAAAATGCCGATGTATTTACTAGAAACAGCATTACTGTAGGTATTTTGACTACTAATAAGAACATCACCATCATCTTCAAAAGCAAACCATTTCCTAGCTTCTATAAAAAAAGTCAGTCATTTACATTCTTATCTTTATTAAGCCACTCTAGGATTTTAAAGGACAACTTAAGAAATCCCTTTGAACATAGACTAGTAAGAAAGAAATTATTTTTCCTATGTAGGATTACATTGGTATCTGATTAAAAATGGAAAATACCGAATAACGGAAAAAAAAAAAATAAAAAAGAGAGAGCAGTCTCTATATAATTAAATTTTCATTCTCAGAATATCATAGATTTAAAATCTCTGCAAGTCTACACAATGATTATATATTTATGAAATGGAATGATTAATCTGTACTAGGAGAAAAGCACAAGAATACACAGTAGACCTGTAGATTTTACAAGAGACAGTAGGCTTCACAAAGTTTTTCTTGTTGCATATATTCTGCAACAAAAGTTAAGTTTCAAATAGATTTGGGATTTCGCTTTGCAAATAATGGTTAAAGGCATTTACAAACAGCTAATCTTTTCACATACACCAAACTCTGGATCGAGATTTTTAAATTATTTGAAATTATCATCAATAATTCTAACACAGCTAACAGAATTGTTTCCTAAATATTACACACAGTTTATTTTTAGACACAAACTCAATGACAAAACCTTAAATATTGACTTTAAAAGAGGTTTCGCTTACTTGTACATATCGCATAGAAGACCTCCACAGATAACCAGCCTCTGAACAATCATTACTATCACTCAGGACAAAAGTCTGTTCACATCCAGAGGCAACAGCAATAACTACATGAAGACACAGGGATGAAGCACGTGCAGGGTTTCCCAGCCCACCCTGACAAGCAGCTTAGGGACTTTCTGCAGGGAAGGCTTTCACCTCCCTGTTTGATACACCACACAGGTCCATCCTCCACAAACAGACCTTCCTCCAAGACTGCCTTCCCCAGTGTTACTAGATAACTCAAAACACCTCATTGTTTATACTTGCCTCCCACAGGCATTTGTACCAACAGATGCTGAACTTTATCTGCCATTTACTGCTCAGTCACTCGGTACTAATTTTTCTAATAAACTTTAGTGGCTATTCTTTACATGACATTTCTTAAGACCTTATCAACAGAAACATCCATCTTGGTATTTGGAAATACCATCTTCGTATTTTTCCACATCATTTATGTATTCACCAGATACCCTAAACATCTTCAAAGTTCTTTACTCTTTGATGAAGGTTCCTACAAATACCCTTCAGAAAATCCAAGTATATGCCTTCTTCTGAACCACTCCATCCCACAAGATTTGCTGACCTCTTGTGAGAAGCCCAACTGGTTTACATTTCCTTACAGAAAGCATATCAGCTCTTCCCAGTATATCACATTTTTCTATTCAGCTTTATGCTTGAAAACTTTGATTTGTCACTCTTCAGTTCTCTAGATCTTTCAAGTCTTTGTATTGAGGTTAATTTCCTCTGGCATCAAATTTAATTTAAGCAATAAATTAAACTATATTCCATTGTAAGAAAGAGCCGAATAAGAAGCACTCCTCCTTAAACTCCGTGCAGAACACTGATGCAAATAATTAAGGTTCAGTGATACAGCCTTATGTTTCTTGACTATTCCTTTCACACATGGACTGTTCTGCAACCTGCCAGGAAGTCTGGCAGCGTCTGTGTGATGGGGTGGGAGCGGAGTGTTCACTGTCCTTTTTATGCCTTTACCAGTTTGCTCCTCAAAAATATTTGTCTTATAATGTTACTGTTTAACTTTTAACTTTCCAGAGAGTATGCTCTTTTCCACGTCCTCATTTGGATATAATTCCCCCTTGCCCTTTTATTTCCAATATCCTCCTCTACTTTGCTGTTTAGCCATGTTTTAAGGGTTCAAAGAAAGTGCTGTTCTGGTGATTTTTTTCTCTCCCCACAAAGGGAGAAAAACCAGTATATTCTATTCTACTGTAGAAAAAACCCACACAAAGTCTCCGAAATTGGGCTCAGGATTGCACTGTGCATCAGAAGCATGAAATAATAGGTAGTGTCTTCCCCACAGTGATTATAGATATAAGGCATTAAAAATTACCTAATGCAGCCATGGCAAGAAAACTGGTTAAAGATTAAATACTACCTATATACGTCATATGCTGCAGAAAAAAAAAAAAAAAGTTTCATTTATCCAAGCAGACTTCTGGAGTGTCAGTAAAGCAAACTCTACAGCTCCTAATGAAAGCAGGAAGCAGGATAAGGAGTGCAATGAGATCTAAACCACCGTCTGCACTGCTGTGCAGACAACAAAGGCTTCTCGAAGCTCGAAGCTGAAATCTCTGTCTTATGAGAGGAGAGAATGGTTATTCCAGGCAGAAGACAGGATCTGTATGGCTGGAGAATACCCACAGGCAGAGAGCATCCTATGCAGCACTGAAGAGGTCTGG
>VXBW01008460.1:312777-340921 GCA_013400375.1 Thinocorus orbignyianus | reverse complement strand
ATATATATATATATATACACACATATATATAAAGAAAATGAGGTACCTGAAAGTCTTCACCCATTGCTCCTTCCACTATGGGACTCTACTCAGTGTCTCCCTTCAATTTGCTGCTTTTTCAAAAAGAGACATCTACTCCCTACTTATTCAAGTTATGTCTTCATCTCCAAAGCAGGGAGCTCTACAGCTTTGTAAGTATGTGAACCTCTAGTTATAACTGGAAAATAAGCTTACATTCACCAGTAAACACATACCAAGCAATGAAAACATGCACCAAATATCCATGTCTAATAAGCAGAATTAATGCAGCAGGTTAAATTTTAGTCTTCATTAAACACACCTATATCATCTACTAATAGAGCAACATATTCTTTTCTCCAAACCCTATGTGGATCAACAACTTGTATATCAAAACAAAAGCCTGAAACTTTTTGATTTTTAGAATTTATTTTTTTTTCCAAACCTATACCCAAATGCCTTGCTGAATGACAGGTTTCGCAGGAATCCTTCAACCTCACACAGACCTTTCTCAACCAGGGACAGGCAATTCTCATTATAATGTCCATTCCACATTCCCAATTACTATCTTGCCAAAAGCTAACACACCACAAACACTATTTGCTTAAGTAGCATGTGTTGCAACCACAACGGTCAAAGGTTATAACGACATACAGTATGTATGGAACAGTAATGCTGTTTATGATTGAAACAAGCTTCTATTTCAAAGCCAGAAAAGTGCCTGTTTGCTGTAAATTTTTTCAGGACATATCAATATATCCATTAAGAGCATTCTATGAAATCTGCCTGCCTTCTTAAAGGAAGAAGTGACATAAATGAAGCCATAAGGGGTTTGAATGAACCAATCAACTCAGTGGTGCCATGCCAAACCAACCACCTTCTAGCTGTATGCTGCCCATGGCACAAGTCACACAGATCACGAGCAGCTTTCCTTGCCTAGATGGGGTACCTCAAGTCACATACCATGGAAAGCCATCAGCGCACTGAGGAAGGAAGCAGCTCGATGCAAAACGCTGCCACTGGAAAACTCTTGTTGGCTTCAACTTTGTGAGTCGGTGCAAGGTTTCTGAGAAAGCCCACGGCTGAGCAAAGGCTCCGTGAAATATTACCCAGTAGCAACACGCTCCTGCAGACAGAACGTCAGAGCAGACTGGCACTTAACCTTTGCAACACGCCTGATAAACCCGACTTATAAGCAGCACCCGGCTTCCTGCCCATGGGCACACAGGCAGCAGGTTCCACCCAGTGCACAGACCAGCCCTCCTGCACCTCACCAGCACGCCTGAAAGCCTGACCAGCGAGGATTAAAGTCACTGTTAGAGCTGTCAGCATCTCACGAAGAGTGGATGGCGGCTCACAAATTGTTTTCTCAAATACCAAACGATCCATTAGGACAGCTACAGCATCTCCAGTGCTCCAGGAAGGGTGAGACTTATCCTAACTTCAGTTGTTTGAGTTCACAGACACCCACCTCTGCGCTAGTAGCTCTCAGCTTCCCCTCTCTCACCTTCTGGAAGGCTCAGGTACTTCTAGGACCCATCACCTCTTCCTGAAGGAGGAATTTAGAAGTTCATATTCCACTCTTCTTAAAGGGAGCCCAAGACAGCCAGTGCAGACAGATGTCAGACGAATTCCTGCAGAGCACCTAATTGTGCACAGTAATGCAATTTGTGCACTCTCCTCCCAGGGAGGCATTAAGGTGCATACAGGGATGGGAATGGGAGGATTTTCTACAGGTATTTTCAAAATACCACCTGTCTTCATTTGCCTGCTTCCTAACAGCTGAAAAATGACAATGCAAATTAATAACAGCAAGGCAGGCAGATTTTATTTAAACATTTGGGGAGAAAAATTATCCCCAAATTCTGCACTTTTATTGATGACAAAGGAAGAATATTGGGCAGCAGAACATAGATCCCTTCAGGGAAGGGGCATTTAATGATGAATTTCCAGCCAAGGATCAAAGCCTTCTAGAAGAACACATTAAAATCAGGGTTTATAACAGATCACACTATCTAAAGCTCCTGTTTTTCAGTTCCACTATATATATATATATGACTATATCCTGCATCATCAGCCCTTGGGTTCCTAAACGAAGGCAGACCTCTTTCACTGTCAGAGCAACAGACCTCCAGGGAATAGATAGAGAGAATAGCAAGGCTTTAAGAAGAATGGAAGAAATAACAGCTAAAGCATCTTATCAAAGGAACTAAAATATTAGGCACTTAATTTCATAATTATCTCCTTGGACTGCTAAAGAGATGAAACATAGCCTCAAAACCTATTTCATCAAAACTGAAACATTTAAGAAGCAGAATTCCTAAAACAGAAGAAGAGAACCTAGTTTTCAATGTAACACTGAAAATCTGCACTTCATGACATCTTTGCCTGTGAAAAACCTGTGTACATGCTCATTAGCAGGTATTGTTTCCCAGAAAAGAGTCTATTTTCAGAAAGAGACACAGTAATAGTACCAGCTTTCAGTATATACTTTCATGTTCAGCTTGCTCAAACTGAATGCTCAGAGCAGCATGAAATAGACAGCACTCGCGCTCTGTTAACCTCAGAGATGAGAAATAAACCCAAGGAGAGCTCAGAGTTTTCCCAGTTTAATGAAAGCCCAGCAAGAGCGATGCTTGAAAAAGGTCACTAGAAAAAAACAGCAGCGCAGTAATGCTAACATGAAATACTCAACCTTTATTTAATCTTAATCCCATTATCCTTTTTCCCCATCACAACAATAAATCCCACTGAACCAAAGAGACGCATGCTATTTTCTTCCTGTGACTAGATGTAAAAGAATTCTATGAAAAGTATAATTAAGTACAGGCCACTCCCAAAGAATTCTTACAAATATACGTATATATATATCTGCACAAAACCTGCAAAATTTGAATCTGTAACAAGAAAATGAAAAATAACAAATAGTAAGAATAAAGAAATAACCCTATTGAACTGACTTTTTCTTTACCATCTCATATATTGATTTTTTTTTCCCGGGATCATCTAAACAAGAGCTTGCTGCTCCTTTTCAAAAATTATTTCATGAAAGCAGAGACTTGATTAAAGATAAAAAAATCAATATGCAAAGCTCTGACGTTTCCACATTTATAAACAAACACGTAATGGGACCAAGACGAAAATCAATGAGTTGCTTTCTTACATAACGATGTCTTTTCACAGAATATGTATTGACACCACTTGTTTTTTAATTAATATATGGCATTCTTTATTACATGGTTTTGCTCAATTTTAGCCAAGTGTCTGAAAAAATCCTTCTGTAGAAAAAAATATTAGCAGTGATACCTTTTGATGAGTAACTCATTAGGGATGGCAGAAACAGTTGGAGAAAAAAGCAATTTCATCAGAAGAAGAGAATTCCCACAATCCACACTATTCATCACAGTTAAGTATGCCCATGCCCAGGTGTTTCTGGGTGATTTTCTTTACGTGGACACATGTATGCTGTCTTCATATTAAACTAAACAGTAGGAGGGAAGATCTATTAAAAACAAAAGATTTCACAAAGATTGTAGCTGAGAATAGATTTTACACCGGGTCTCTTAGTCACTCGTAGATGTTAAAAACAGGGAACAGGAATGCCTTCTTATCACCATGTTTTCTGTGGCTTTCATTTTACACTCGACGTAAGAAAATTAAGAGGGATTGCTCAAAAATAGCTTCCTCAAGGTTTTCCGCATGCAAACTATAGCTATTCATAAAAGAAATTCAGTCCTCACAGAGGAAAAACTTCCGAGGCAAGCAAAAATTTGTATTAATCTCTCCAAATGAACAAGCTATACCTGTCTTCCTCAACACATTGTATCAGCCCTTTAAAAGCATTATAAAAATGTTAACATGAACAGTAAAAGCTCTTTTTGTAATGGTTTAGGAGAGGAGAGAGGATAGACACAGAAATGGTACAGAGGTGACACTGAAATTTAAGAAATTCAGGTTATACTTCCACGCTTCACCCATGGCATCACAGTATCTTAAAAAAGTAACTACGCAAACATAGATATTCTTAATCCTGTTGTAAGAAGCATGCTAAATAGCGCACTACAAAATGTTAATACATTGCCTGCTTGTTTATTCCTCCATAGTTTTTCTGAGCTTTGACACTAAAATGAGGAGCTTCATTCTCACTTTTAAGTCAACATCTCCAAAACCAAAACACAACGTCCACCTGCATTTCCAAAGTCTTGTCTCCCCTCTTCGTCCCCTCCACCTTTTTTGTTTGTTTGTTTGTTTTTGTTTTTGAAATTCAGGCTATTCAAAAAGCTCCATAGCCTTCTGGGGGATTAAGTCATGGTCACTGACTAGCAAATGTATCTTCCTTGCAAAACTCAAATCTTACTAAGTAAGACAAGTAGAAAGGGAAACATCAGAGCAAATGTTAGGAGTTAGTGACTTCAACAAATAATGACTTTTTTAACAGCAGAGTACTCAAGCTAGAAGAAAAAAAAAAATCAATGCAACTTGGGAAGGCTTAAGGAAAACAATAGCAATTGCTCATTACAGGGAACATATACATAACTACAGTCATGTCTTGGTAGCATTAGCTACACAAAAGAACATGCTACATATAAACAAGCATTCCCATTTATGTAGTTCCCCAAAGAAATGTCAGTGTCAGCTTCCTATTTTTTTCTCCTCTCTGACAGTGTTCTTCAGAGAACAGGCAGCCGCACAGAAAAATTGCCGAGCAATTTGCCAGAACTTGCTCTTGTATACCTGAAGCGGAGATTTTGTTTGCCTTTTTTTCCAGAAGATCCTAAAAGCTCCTACAGAAAAACGAAGAGCAAATAGATTCCTTCCTCACTACTAGCATCAAAGCTGTCAATGTTGTGCATGCTACCTCAAGAGTGGTTTGCATTGATCATTTAAGACTTCCAATGGAGTAACAGCACAAGCACAAAAAGAACACTAATATTTTTCATTAGATATTTGAAATATGGAATAATTTTTGAAACCAAAAGCTTTCCACAGTTGCAACAAATTGAAGTTAACACCGCACTAACTCCCAACTGTTTAGACTGTCTCCCCAACACAAGGCCCATGTCCAACATGTTGGTGCTCAGTATCCCAGCTTGGAAGTGTATACCCCACCTCCTCACCTCCCTGAAACCAAGCCCTGAAACCAACATGTCTTTGTTGTCATTAAAATTCCCTCCCTCATCACCTTCCCTAAGCAATCAGGACCCCCATGGAGGCAACCACCTTCAGCTTTATGTTCCTTTCAGAGCTTCTCAGAAAAAAATAACATACAGTTTCATACTATTGCTTCCAATTCATCCTAAAATGGACTGTTTGCACTATCCCTACCAACATATACCTCTCCGTAGTCTAACCCTACCTGCACACACGTATGAAGGTACAGTTTTAAATGTTTTTGCAAACCTCCCCTCTCCACACTCATTTGTCTACTACTCTTACCCTGTCAGTCAAATCGAACCAGGACACACCCTGAAGGTCACTATATGGTAAAAGACAAGACATGAAAGTAGTATGGGAGACCTCCACCTTTCTCAATAGCTACCATACCCACCTGGATTAACTTTCCATCTCCTACATGTTCCTGTGCTGTCCACAAAAAATTCTGCTCCTCCTGTCGGCAACTTGCTGTTCTGCCAACCATTTTGAAAAGCAAAGCACATGCCCTCATGATACAACAAAAGTGTTAAGAGAACTGCTACTTCTCTGTACTTAGCAGGCAGTCTCTAGAAGGTGAAAATATATACTATTTTTCAATGGCAAAAAAACCTTTTAAGGTTATTTTACAAAATCTCAATTTCCCCCCACCCCTTTATTTACACTGCCCTGAACTTTCCGTCAAGAAAACTAAAACAAGGTTAAATATCAAGAACAGTGTTAAAATTATTTCGGAAGCTCTATAAATCTCAAGCTAAGCAGTTGTATGTGGCCTCATATATTCCCTTCCCTTCAAATGTCCTGAAAAAATGTGCTCTCGGGCATGCAAGTCTCTAACAGTGGATTCCAGTAATGGCTCCTGATAAAAAGCACAGCTCAGCTAAGGAAGAGAAGAGGTATTTTTTCAGGTAACTATTGGATATGCGTATCTTAGTAACTTAAATCCCGAAACACTGAATGACAGCATGTATGTGCTAGGAATAGATCTGATATTTGGTGGTGCTGTAGGTGGCAGCAGGATTTCTTCTACTCTCTCCTAACCCTAAAAACCTCCATAAAAATCTCACAGAAAAACAGCTACTGTTTTAGTGATACAACACATCTGACACTTAAATTCCTTTGCTGCTAAAGAAGTGGTAAAAGCCTCCACCGGCAGAGTCCACGCAAAAAGAGCCACAGCAACATGCTTGCATCCTGCAGTTTGGCTCCAGATGTGCCCACAGTCTGGTGCCCTAAATCCCACCACGTTCAGAACAAAAATCTAACGCTTGCTAACAGTGTTATGGCTTACATTTTCACTTCTTCCAGGAAGCCAGCAAGCTTGCATCTGACATTCTTCCTTGACAAAGGAAGCTCTCAAAGCAAGGAAAGTGGAGGCTGTATCACATTTTCCATGGAAGCTAACCAGTCATGTAATTTCTCTCTTCATTTGCCACTGCAAACAGGTGAAAAAACTAGGTAACAAATCAACTACAGTATATGAAACAAGAGCCTTGTCTATTGAAATGTGCCTACGGGATTTAGAATTTGACAAATATTTTAGCAATTTCTGCAAGACAGTGCATTCAAAAACATGCTAGCTGCAGCATTCACAACAAGAAATCTGAGAACTGCATACAACGATGCTACACATAAGTGATTCTCTCTTGGTTTAATTACTTTTAAAAATCACAGAAGTATGCATCCCAGACCAAAACACAATGGCAAGAAAGATATTAAAAAGTTTTGTGGGCGTTTTTTTGTCCCATTTATTTATTTATTTTACACTAGTTTTATTTTCCTTTGCTAATCTGGAATTCTGCCATTACAACTTTAGTTAATAAACCTACTAATCAGGGTTGCTACATTAGAGGAAAGTGAACAAGAACTGCCACACTTTTGGACATGAGCACAAAAAAACAAATCCCATTAATGGTAATACTAGAATAGCAGCAGTTGCTTATTCCACAATTTGTTCTATATCCCAAGAGATTTGTCTTAACATCCTACAAAACCAGGAATACAAATACTTTTCAAAGTAGATTAGACATCTGAACTCTTATTCCTTCCCTCTTGACTATCCCTTATCTAGAAACTGCACCGAGGTGAAGAGAAACACTCTGAGCAGCGGCTGCCATACTGCAGCACACCTAGAGCAAGGTGAAAGAACCTAAGAGCTGTGTCCTCACTGAAAAATCTCAGTCACAACATCATAAAATGGTTAGAGTTGGAAGAAATCTTAAAGATCACCGAGTTCCACGCCTCTGTAAGAGCAGGAACTTGCTGCTCCCAAGGGAGCCTCAAGCCTCCTGCATCCACTTCTCCTATTCTTTCCTCTCCACTTCCATGTGTCATGAACCAGGACGCAGCTGCTCCTTCCCCAGATCTATGGGCAAGAAAGCTTGCTTGTTTAGACTACAATTAGTTGGTCTAATAAAAAGAGGTTCTTTGTCCACAAACCTTGCCTCACTGGAAAAATATGTTCCTTAGATGTACCATTCTTCACAGAAAGCAACTGACTACGGAGCTCCTTGCCAGGACTGATTAGACACAAACCAACTGTGGTCAGACCAAAGTTCAGGACACACCTATACAAGAAAAGGCTTTGTTTGATAGTGGCAACACCAAGTAGTTCTGCTGAACGCAGAACCCCGTAACACCATGCACCCAGGCTGAAAGTCGGCACATGCACAGGAGTCCTGCACTCTTCCAGAATTTTTTCACACGCAGATACGAATCAAAAGATAGAGTCAGGGCTTGAAAAACCTGCCTACCCACAACAAGTGAAAAGAGAAGAGGGATGAGTAGGTTGAGTTGGCTTAAATAACAGAAGCCAGTAAATATTTTGGAAGGAAAGAGGAGGAGTCAGAGCTGCAGCAAAAAGCCACATCCCTTCTCGTGCACGTAAGAGGAAAGACTGGACAAAGGAAGAGCAGGTCTATGAACACACAAGAAGGATGACTTTCCTCTATGACTGAAGTGCCAGCTGGCAATGGGACAGCAGACAACAGGACAAAGAAAACTACAGGTATAGCACCACAAACAACTATATCCACCTTCTCCAGCTCACTGAGGCCTGATGCTACCAACAAAAAAAAATTATCAGTAGAAAATTCAGCACCCAAACTGCTTACATGACAACACAGTGTTTGAAATTAAGTTCTCCCAAACAAGCAAGCAAACATTTTCATATTGTTTCTGTCCACAAGCTGTAAGAGATGATTATTTTTGTCTTTGCTTTGAATACCTTTTTACTGATGCACTGAACATTTCTGAACCAAAGGAAAAAAGTCAGCTGCCACCAGAAGCTGAAGAGATTCTTGTGCTTGACAAAACATTTGAAGACTCACTATAATGTGCCTGGGGAAATGCAGAACCAGAAGCCAAATCCTGCACCACCTTACCAAAGCAGTGCTAGCTGATGCACACTGAAAGAGACATTCTCTCTACAAACCCGACACCATCAGCCCTTACAAGTTTGTGTAAACTATCAAATTTAATTCCACAAAATGCCAAACTGTATATTCAGTGGTTGTCACTCAAGCTCTCCCTACCTACAAATAAGTATGTGTATTTCTAGATGTCACTGTTCCACAAAAAAAGAGTACTTAACATCCTCCAGACAATGCTGGAATCACCTTTTTACTGAAGAAGAAGAAATTTGGCTTGTTCTGGCAAGACATGAAATAAGGGATTAGACTATATAGCTGGCAACAAAAAAAAGGAGGGATGAATGCATTCACATCTAGTTGGAGTTAAAGCTAGATTTTAGCTGCTGAACAGTCATTCCATATTCCTTTAAGAGTTTTGTTTCTTGGGACTTTTCAGCTGTCCAATTGTACAGAGGACTGTACAATATAATCAGCCTGAAATGCTGCTTCTCAGAATAAGACCCGGCAGTTCTCGGCCATTGGAACCACAGGTCGGAACACAAAAATCACATCTTCCAAGCACTACCTTATACCATAGGTGTTTTGATCAGAGTTTCTCAAGACATAAGCACAGAATGGTTTGGGTTAAAGATCATCTTGTTCCAAACCCCCTGCCATGTGTGCATCACCAGGAGGCTGACTTCAGTGCAAAACAGCCATTAGAAAACCATCTTGAGGACTTCTACCCTTCTATAAGTCTATAACTTAAAGAAGTATATCATACTACAACACATGTTAAGCAACAGCCACTGTTAAGACTAGGAAAACATTCCTCAGCCTATTTGTTATTTTTTTTTGTTACCTTTGATTTTCAAAGAGTTCTTTGATATGGTGATTCTCCATTTCTGAACAGTAATGCCTGAAGCAGAGGTTAAATAGCATGGAATGCATTTTCTTTTCCTTTCCACCTCTTTTTCCTCCTTGCCTCCCCCGCAGCTGCCACAAGAAAAATTTAAGAGCTACTTTACTCCTCTGGGTTCCCACTGCAGGAGGCAGGTGGGCTGGTGAGAGGTCAATTCCTGCCAGAGTCCATCTGATGGGCCTAACCTCCTCCTCAGCTTCATGCTTTTCTTTCCCTCCACTCCCAAGGTTGAGTGGAGTGGGGCGAGCTCTGCTGGATGACAAGAATGAATTACTGCATTGACTATGATTATGAAGCTGGAGCAAGGAACAGGCTAGATCATGGGAATCAGAGAACCACATAATCTTCACGGTTGGAAAGGATTTCCAAGATTGAGTCCAACCATACACACAGAAAAACCCCATACAGTCTTGGCCACTAGAGCATGCCCTGAAGTACCACATCTATACATTTCTTAAATACCTCCAGGGATGGTGACTCAACCACCTCCCTGAGCAGGCTGTTCCAGTGCCTGACCGTGTGTGTATATATATGATGGAAGACGTATCCAAGTCTGGATACATGTTTAGCTCCTGGAACTGTAATTTGTGGGACACCAAGAAACATACTGTGTGCTTGCAGTGATCTTACACCCTACCCTCAATATTTTCTTCTAGCCAGCAGAGACGACAAAGCAGGGAAGGAGATACTGTTGCACTGACCAAAGTGGCATCCTTATGACCTCGTTGGCAGGACTGAGTAGATGAGAACTGAGCAGGAAGAAAACACCATTATAGAGAAATGCAAAATGCCATCTTACAAAAATTCAAAAGTTAACCTAGCAGGATGTCAGTTTATCAACAGCACAGGTGCACTGTTAACAGCAAGTAGGCAAGGGAAGATCTACGTATTGCAGTTTTACATCAACAGAAAATTCAGTGGTCTTCCAGGAACACTACTGAGCTATTTTAAACACCTTTTGAACTGCTACATAGCCTGTAAGCTTGTCACTATGCTTTAGGGAGCAGGTATCACAAGGAACCTTGGTTGCATGAAGACTTCCTTTACAGTCTTCAGATTTTCTTCAGCATTACAGACCAGTCATGACAAAAATTGGATTTGAAAGTGGATGCGCTTGTACTGCATAACATGACTTCCAGTTCCATTCACACATCATTTGGGCAACTTCATCACAGATTAAATATTTTAAGATTCAAAGACAGGCTACCTATTCTTTTTAAGACACCCTTTGGTAGTTTGAGACTTTAAGGAAGACTGAATACAGGTAGTGACTATAAGAAGAGACTACAAAATCTCAAAGGCAAGGGAGGAATATGCAAAACTACTCTTAGATTATAAAAAGAAGAACTATGAAAAACAAACTGTTCGATTATCTGTACAAGCCTCATATAATCTGTGCAGGTATGCCTGCTTCAGGTTTTCTTTCAGTTCTGTAGCTTGATAACGCCACAAAAATCCAGCCTTTCGGCAGAACACTTTCTATAAACAATCTCTCCTCCATGCATCACTCAAACATTTTCATTCAGTGCCATAACCCAGCCTCAAAGAGCAGTCCAGGATGCGTTCTGTGGCAACCCTGCAATCCAGCATTCTTCTCCAAAACCTCATCAAACCCCATTTATGCTGAAGGAAGGTCACCCGTTTATTTCATTGCACCATTAACCACTTCCTACAACTGTTGAAAATTGCCATGTTTACTTATAACCACAGCACTTAGCACTACTAAACCCAGGAAACATAACAGAAATACTCACATCTATTAATAGATCATTAAGCGTATAGGGAAAACATGTCCTGAGGCTGAAGCACAGTACTCAAAGTCAAGAAACTAAGGATAAAAGTTAAGCCCTCATCCCTCTTCTCCTAAGGACAGGGAAAAGAGAACCAGCCCATCCATCACTTATTTTGGAAGCCATAATTGGCTGGCTTTTTATCAGCATTTTAAGAGCCCCCACGGCACGTTCCCAGTCCTCCCCCCAAGGTCTCTTTCCCCTGACACAGAGTGGGTCTGTACACACGCACACCAATGCCACATTCAACACAAATGAGGGAATGAATAAGACTGGTGAGAGCAGGTGAGTCACCAGTGATGGGAAAAGAAAAGCACTTCCCGAAGCTAATCCAGTGCCAAGGGCAAAAGTTTCTCTCCAGCTGGTGACAAGCAAACTCTCTCAGGCTATCCCATCATGAGCATCTCCTCCCACCTCACCGCACAATCTGTCTGTCCAGATGAACCAGATCCCCCTCCTGAGGGAATGGAAATTAGAAACTCTTTATTAAAATATGTAAAATCACAGTAACAATGTGTGGATAAACACTGCAGTATTGTCTTACTTTCCCTTCTGCAACAAAAGAAAAGGCTTTACTTTGCAATTTGCCACATAATCACCTTGCAGCGTGACAAAATACTTTTGTTTCAAAAGACTGGAGTTTTTTAGTGAGGTTTATTTTACTTACAGTAAAATTACATATTTGATGTTTATTCTAATGAAACAATCAAGGCTAGTTTATTCAGATTGAAGAATCCTTCAAAGTCTCAGTGATTCACAGCTTAGGTGAAGAAGCAGAGGTGTTCTCCCTGGCCTAATAGGGGAAGACCCCTTCAGCACTCCTTCTGTGGTTAACAAACCCAGGCATGCTGCATCACCTTGAGAAAAGCTTTCTTTTTTGATGAAAGCCACATGAAAAAATTCAGTATTCCACCACACCTACAACCAAAATTAATTGCAAAATAGAAATATTTGCATGAATGCTTTGCTGAAATAAAGAAGAGCTCTGCTAGCTTCTGCTTGGCATGAGACAAGTAATTTGATAATTCATATGGACTGAACCAAGCAAGGTATACTTCCAGATCTTACCTAATTGAAACAAAACCACAATACATCCTCCAGCATCTGGCACTAAAACAGACAAAACAATTAGATATACTAGTGGTACTACTATTTTCTTGAAGAGTTTTTTAGATGCTTTTACAGTGCCATCCATAAACTGACACACAGTATGATGTATTTTTATCAAACACATCCTTTTCCACCCTATCAAAACCTCAGGTAGAGGTGGCAAAGTCTAGAGCCTCGTCTTACTTATTAAAATCAAAAGGAAAAAGGAGTCTTTAAGAAAAACTATTTAACAAAGGAAAGTAGATTTATGATCTCTTCCAAAATGGTTGTTTATATATATATATAATACATAATCTCTTCCAAAACGGTTGTTTAATGTTGGATCCATGAGAGTGCTAAGGTTACAGGGCATAAAATCCAGTTCTCTTTTTGTGAAAGTAGATGTATTAATGTGCATGTGAGGCCAACAAGCAGCTGGCTCTGTTGTGAAGAACTAATTCAAAAGGCACTCCAGACTAAAACATCCATTATATCAAACCAATTTAAAAACTTTTAAGTGGACTAGACCTCTTAGGAGGCAAGTGCAAGCACACAGGAACAACTTTACAAAACAAATGCAATTCCTATTGAAGGGGCTCACTTCAAAAGCTTCAACAGTTTAATCTACTTCTTTTCTCAAAGTACAGAAAAAGAGTTTCCACATTTTCTGCACACCAGATATCTGTATGCCCAAAACTGCGCCAAACATTATTTTCTCTTGTAATAAAAAAAAAAGAAACTTCAAAAAAGCTAAATATTATGTGATGCACAGGAAATAATCTCCTGTTAAACTGCTACAAGAAATTCAGCTCAACGGTATGCTTTTCAAATTATCCCAATTGATAAAAGCACATACACCTAACACTGAAATGCAGAAAGTTGCACATTCCACGCTGTAAAAGAATTAATTGAGGAAAAGTGAAACACTAATAAGAGAAGTTTGCTACTGGCACCTTTCTTTATGCCAAGGAAAAATAACATGAAATCACAAGAACAAACTTTGGCACACCTAGAAACAAAAAGTTTACAGTAAAATGACTTCTAAGCAAACAGCTACCACAACACAACTGTGCAAACCCTGCATAACAGCAGGAATACTTCTCCTAGTCCCCACTGCTTTGGGAACTCTCACTGAAAAGTGGCTAAAAAGCACAGAGGAGCCTACCTGCTACTTGACTGAAGTTTATGCAAAGATCACAGAACTGCTTTATCAATCTCAGCAAAGTAGACGTTTGTTTGCAGCACCTTAATACCACAAGAATGATCAGCTTCCTCTTGATCAAAGGAAAACAGACACGAACACATGAAAGCAGTAGCAAAAACCTCCAGATATGCAAGTGCAAAATAGAAACTGATGTCCCAGAATTTAGGGCAAAACATTTCCACACAGTTTGATCTGACATTCAGTAAACAACAAGGATATATGCAAATAATACAGTAAATGAAAACAAGGACATACTTCACCAGACTTCATATTGCAGAGGAAACAGATATTTAATAGTTAAGGAAAAGGAATTATCCACAGTAGCTACACTTTGAAAGTTACAGGAAAAAAATAAAGCAGAAAACTAAGATGTGACCAACAGGCATGCTAATATATTAATTTATAACGTCTGCAGAAAGCCTGAAATGTACATGCTTTAAGTATGTATGTGCACAGAACACACAAGACAATTAAAAAGCAAAAGTAATTCTATATGAAACATTTTGAATACTATTTAACTACAACAAGAAGTACTTTCTTGCAAGTATGAATGTTGTAAGGATCTCAGTAGAGTGGTGGCTGCTAGCATTTTATGATCTTGACAGTTTCATGATACAAATGAAGAAAAGAAAAAAGTGTTATTTGAATGACAGACAGTGTCTGGCAGATGTGCTACAATATTTTAAATAACATAACAGTAATCTTGAGTTTCTTTAATATTTTCTTTTCCATTTTAAGGAGTAGATCCATTTCCACTACCCCACTTACCTCTTATCTTTACACCCCCACACATCATCGTCATTCATCATTGTGGAGATAAAACACAGTGAAAGGTATTTCTAAATACCCTATCTAAAGTCAGTCCAGGGTAACACTATGCTGTAAAATACCTCTGGGACTAGCCAAGATTTCAAGTCACCTTTTTTGTCAATTTGATAAGCAGACTGCTAAATGACTTAAGTAGCACCAAGTCTCTGGATGAGCTGCTTGAACACAAGTATATTGGGAAAACTAACACATATCATGTTCTTACACGCACCAATTCCAACCGGAGAAAATATACAGGAAATATATGAAGTTGTGATGAAAACACCAAATACAAGTCAATGTAGTCAAGATAAGCGTAACAGAGAAAAGCAAACAAGCTACTCAACAATGCTGACACTGGGACCTTCTGGCAGAGGTGAAGGACACAAGAAGGAAATAAGGTGGGGTTTTGAACTGCCTGAATGGTCCAGAATTAAGCAGAATTAAAAGCCTTGCTCTTACTTTTCCATAGCCTTAAAATGCGTTTGTAAGTGAATGACAGAGATAAATAAGATTTTAAAAGCATTTCCCCTGTTGGTTTTGCTCTGCGCACACTAACTGACCAATAACTAAGGAAGTTATAATTGTGTTTTATTTATTCATGAGCCAAAAAAAAAAAAAGCCTTACTACATAAATCCCCATATAATATCATCATGCAGGATATATAGTTTCATTTACATTAAATATGTACATGCTCCTTCAATTACCACGTCTAGAAATAATTACCTAATATTAAAAAAGCATCCCTGATGCCTTTCCTCTGCTACGGAGAGGCTGGCCACCAAAGCAAACAGAGGTACATGACACTACACAGCAGTGTCTTACAAACAGTAAAGTTTTCAGATGCTTCACCTTCCTAACATGTGCATTTCAAATTATATACCTTCCTTTTATTTCTGCAATCTTGGGAATCAAAGGCAAGATATTTTTCTTCACTAGAATGTAATAAAACTTAGTTGGAAAGGAATCTGATTTTTTTTTGCTGTTGTTTTTGTGAAGAACAGAGGCAAAGTCTGTCAGTGTAACAATATTCTAAATAATAAAACAATAACCTTGAGAGGATTTAGTAGATTAAACTGCTCTGATCTAAACCACATACTTGCAAATAGTAACATCACATGAAAAGCAGCACATGAATTAACCTTGGGGATAAGCAACCTTGAATGTCCATACATGAAAGAAAATAATATAGTAGGAAAGCAAAAAAAATATATATACTTTCTATAAATCATTTTGGCTGATAAGAAATCAGCTGGAAAAGCACTGCTGTCAAGAAGAAAAACCCACACAGTATTTTTAAAGAAATACACACATGAATTCTTTTCACACAAACTGTTTCTGTGATACACAGTCTAAGCTGCCACAACATATAATTTTTTTCTTAAATCCTTTTAGGGCTGACAAACTTTTCTGTAAGAAGAAAAAAAAAATACGTTTCTCTGAAAACTGAAGCGTTCAGTATTTCAACGTCTCAGAACACACACTGAGCAAATTTCACCGGACAGCAAAAGGGAAGACAAGGGGTTCAATACTGAGCAGCTTGTCCTTCAAATGCTATTTAGTCATTACCATTACTACAGATGGCAGCAGCAGTAACGCCTACATTTTGGTCACCTAACATTCTCGCTGACAAAAAGATTCCTGCCATGTCTTCTCAGGCTGCAGCATCTCTATTGTTTGCTACATGCCTTTGATTTTTGGCAAAACACTTGAGCTCTGCAAATATTATTAGCCTGTGCCATAGGATTGTGCTCCCTTTTGCAGAATTATAAACCACTGAACAATGGTCTGGTCCCTAATAGTAAAGAGACGCAAATATCTTTCCTTACGGCAGGCTTGCTTGTTACAGCTTGATTTGGGCAGACAGTCTGAAGTGATGGACACGCGAAATCTGGTACTGGAGGACCGTAGAGATCAAAACTCAGATGCTGCCAGAGAGCTAAGAAGTTTGGGAAAGGGGGTAGTGGCAGCAGCTGGGGCAGCACCCTTCCTAGGGGCAACAAAGGAGCATTTTACTTTGGGACACAGAGGTAAGATTCTTCCAATCCCTCTGAATAAGATAAGGACTCCAGGACCAAGATGTAAATAGAAACACATGAATTAAGAGAACACCAGTTCCACATCCCTGATAACGATCTGTGTTAATAGCTATTGTGACTGCTACAAAATTAGTAAGGTGGGTCCCAGAAAAAAAAATATCTCATTCTCTGCTGCAACAGATCCAAATCCCATCCACACTACTGTCTGCAAAACACATAGGCAATCTTTTATGCCATATTGTATATTAGCTTCTAGCAGACTAATCAAATAAAATAACAGATATGGCTGAGACCACTCTATTCTGCTGTGTTTGAGTATCAGTGTTCAAATGATGATGCTTGACCACAAGTGATTACACTGGTCCGTGCCTGTCCATGCTCTACAACATGACCCATTTGGTATCATCTTTAACTATACCATGTGCTGCCTTTTCCATGGATTCCTAATTTCATACAGGGTGAAGTCCTGGTCTACATAATATAAGCGGAGCTCTTTTGCAACATTTGCCTCTGAAGTGAGAAAGTATAAAGCAGGAAAACACAAGAAAAGAAGTCTGGGAAGAATGTGAGCAAACACTGGGGAGACTTCATTATGCTTCAGAGAGGAAGGGGGGGGAAGTCAAATAAAAATTCTGGGTGTAAATTATTTTTCTCCCTTCTATTCTATGTGAAATGTGAATAAATGGAGACCCAAGACCTTGGAGTGCTTGACTGCTCAACCGCAACAGCTTACCGTGGGAGCTGAGGCTGCAGAGGAGGGCAAGGAACAGCAAACACAGGCGTTCCCAGCTCCCTCCTTGGCTCCCCACACAGCCTTACCTTAAAGAAGTCAAATACTCAGATTCATCTTCCCACCCCATAAATTTGGGATCAAACCACTTGCTTATCTCTCAAAGCAATTGTAAAACTACTTTTAGAAACTACAGTGGCTTAGGACAAGAGGGAAATTACACCCTCTTACACCCCAGGTTTAGATGGTTTACTATCCACAAAGCCAAGGCCCCTGTATCAGTTAATTAAGGTAAAAGTATAATGAGCAGCTGCCTAACTCCTTAATCACCACCCATCTCATACGTCGAGCTGGGGAGAGGTCACGCCAAGGAAGAGCGAGGCAGACCCACCCCAACACCTACAGACGAGGCCAAGAGCAAAGGTCTCGACCACCAGCACCATGGCCACAACATCTCCTGGCGCTGGAGGGACTTCATCCCACGCCACACACAACTCCAAACGTCGCCACAGCCTCCACCACATCTCTCACACCCACCTTCGGAAATAGAAGTTCCCTTCACCCAGCAACGAGGAGGGACCTGAAGAGGAGCCGTGCCCGTACAAGGGCTCGCAGCGAGGCGTTCACGGCTCCATACCAACCAGCTCAACCAGTTTGCCGCTGCCCGGGTTGGCCAACCAGCACGGGCAGGCCCGGGCACCGCTGGAAATGAGGTTTATGAATCCCTCCCCGATCTCCACTTGGGGGTGAAAAACCAAGCTGCCACCTTCCCCGGCGGCACCGCCGGCGGTCGGGGAAATCGCGGCGGCCGCACAAAAGCCACCTCATGGCAAACACCTCCCGCACCACAAAGGCGGCACCGGCCGCCCAGGGACGGGGCTCGCCGGGCACCCCCCCAAGGCGAGACCCGCTCTGCCTCCCCCTCAGCAGCCGTTAACCGCCGGCTCCCCCCAGAGCCGTTAACCGCCAGTTCCCACCGGGGATAACCCCCCTCACCGGGCCCCCCCTCAGCGCCCGAGATGGCGGCCGGACCCTCCCGCCGTCGCCCCCGCTCAGCCGGCACCTGCCGGGCAGGCGGGTGGGCAAGCGACCCTCGCCCGCCGCCCCGTGGGATTCCGGTGCGGGAAAGGACGGGACGGCGCCGGGTGAGGCGGACGGGAAGGTGAGCCGCCGTCCTCCGGCACCTTGCGGGGCCCTGGACTCATCCCGTACCTGTGGACCGCGGGTAGCTGCGCGCAGCCCCCGGCTCCGCCATCNGGGGGGAGCACGGGGAAAGCGGGACCTCCGCCGGGGGGACGGAGACTGCTGGACTTCCCCTGCCGGCGGGACTCCGCTGCCCTCCGGCCAGGCGCGACCCGGTGTCCCGGCTGCCCAGCACCTTGCTTGCTCTCCCTCGGGTGAGGCGTTCCTGGTGACCGGGCACGGTTTAATGGGTCTGTCTGGGAAAGCCAAACGACGCGCAAGCTCCTACTATTTTATTATTTTTAATTTTTTTCCAAAGATTTTGTGCCTGGAGAAAGGCACCCGTCCATCCTCATCTGGCTGGCGCATCCCGCCCGAGGTCACTCCCGCTACCACAGGCGTGTGGATGGCCCCTCAACCAAGGCCAGCCCTCCGGCAGTGCGGGAGAAACAGGGAAACATCCTTTTTTTTTATTTTCTCTTGAACGTTTTTCAGCCAAAAAGTTGAGCACACGGAGCTTATGGATTTCTTTGGCTCCCATCTTCCCGAATTTTGCTGCTTCTTGGCCGCTCAGAGACGCTCCACAGCCCTGTGGGAGCGCACACAGGCCTTAGGGCAGTGCCAGCTCCGCTGCCCCAAAATGTTGCCCGAACTTCATGCTAGATGCCAAAAAAACCTTCCTGCCTCATCTTCGGTGCCGGTTTACCAAAATTTAGACTGAAGACATGCTTAATCCTCCCACTTTCCATTCTTGGTCCTTTTGTTTTGTTCTGTTCCTTTTTTCCTGAGAGTTATATTCTCACTGCAATCTTTAGCTGAAAATACAGATAATAGTCAATATATGGGAGTGGAGGAGAAAAATATTTTCCCTCCTTCCTCTTTTTTGGATGGGAATGGAGGGAGAAATAGTTGCTTTGGTACTCCTGATGTGTTTCCCAGTAAATGACTATTTCTCATTACCTGCAAATTATTTTGTTGAGGTGCTGGTCAACAATTTGTCTTCCATCTAAACATTCAAGTGGTGTCCTCCCGTTTGGGTTCACACACCTCAATAAGTTTAACTAGATATAGTTTTTCTTGGTGCATATAGTAACAATTATTCCTCATGTTGCCTTATCAGTGAAAGACTTCATTGTTTATAACTCTGCCAAATTTTAAAAGTTTCAATAGATGTTTTCATACCAGCTGTTTCTCAGGTTAAACTCCTGTCAAGGGGCTCTGCTTAAAATCAGCTTACCTGTCTAAAGATTAAATTGTATTTTTGCTCACGTTACAGATGAAAAATCCTTCCTGTCTTACTGTAGCTGTGCCTCCTGATTTCCAGGGGCTCCTTTGGCAACAAACCCAAAAGAAGGAAGACTGTCCTGTAGTCTTAATTAATCTTTAGCCTATTGGTGCCTGACGAACACGCAAGAAGGAACAGCTGGTCTCAGTGCAAGTTACATGGGCTTAGTGTCAAGGAAAAGGAAATGGAGAGGATGAGTTTCCAGGACTGGGAATTAGGAAAGCAGGGAATGAGTGTGGGGGATATGAAGGGACGGGAAAAGACGGAGGAGCCAGAAGCTGAAGAAGGGGATGTAAGGGTGTCTGCAGGGAGGGTATTCAGGCAGGAGCTGGAGCTTGGGTGGAGAGGGATGGATAGGACCACAGGAGAATTTTCCCCAGGGAACATGAACCTACTAGTGCTGGCTTTCCGGTGGCCGTGAAGCCTGTAAGCGTAGCATGTCACACAGAGAAATAAGTAGTCTCCTACGACTGTAATCTCCTCTGATAGCTGGCTCACAGCATCACATGTATTCAGACTGGGAATCATGCAGTGAAAAAAAAGATTTCAAAGAGAACTTAAGGAAACTCTAAGGAAAACATTAAAAGTCCAAAGACAAAAACTTCCCCTATAGTATTGTATGTAGTATGTGCTATGAGTCAGTTTTTAAATTACCTTTGCAGAGTGCTTTTTTTCTGCAAGACTCATTGAATGCAAAGGATGTGTTTAATTAATGTGTAGTTCTTCAATGTTTCTCTTCATTTTAATCATGTAAAGTGGAATCTTTCATGTCATATTCACTGTACATTCTTCAAACCCTGCCTTGAAGGCAGGTTAATTAATTTCCATGATTGCTTTCCCGTGGTACTCTCGTCACTCCTTCAAGCCTCAATACATTTAACTTTATAACAGCCTTCTAAGTTAAAGTAGTACTATTATCATATTTCACACACGGGGAAGAACTAACAGAAGGTCACGTATCTGGAGTTGACCGTCGTTGGTTAATTCTTTTATGTTGCCAGGTTGTTTTAAAGCAGGGAATAGTGGATTTAATACAGTGTGCAACTACCAACACCTAAGAAACAAGACCATAACAATTCTTGCTCAGATTTGACTTTGAATACACTGTGGATCTTTAAGCACTAGACATAGTGAATTACTTAATCTACAAAGCTTTGGCATGCACTTACAGCCGGGAGTCAGGAGCTGGTTTCAGATGTATCTATCTGAGTATCCTTTAAATGACAGGGAGACAAATGGACTGCAATGGTCTGCAGTTTGCCAGTTTGAATCGATAGCTGACAAGTTGCCACTTTGAATTGATAGCTGATGAGTTGAGAACGCAAGAAAGCAAGGCAGACAGGATGGCTGCCCCTGGTATTTCAGTTGGAGCGACTGGCCCAGCGTCACACAAACTCTGTGTGCCAAGGATGGGAAATCCAGTTCTCCCTGGCACTGCTTGCCTGCTTGAACTTCAAAATCATCCTTCCTTTTCTGAAACACCTGCAAGTCCACTGCCACATTTACCATCTCCCATAACTTCTGAATGAGACCGAGTGCTCAATAACAAAGTATTTTACAGACAAATTAATCCAAAGGCAAGTACTCACTTCTTCTCTAAGAGAAATAGAAGATGACTTGAATTAGTTGTAACACGTATAGCAGAAACTGAAGAAAGGTAGCAAGTATAACTCATTATAGTTGTTCCGATTGTTGAAGTATTTTTTTGCCACCTTTAGCATTCCCCTAAAATAGATTATAAATCATAATTGTACTTAAAGAGCTACGGTGAAATCAGGGTTGCAAATGATAGAAGTGCTCATGAACTAACTGGCCAATAAGAAATCTTCCTCATGAGGAATCAGTCTTACACAAAAAATTCTCCAGCACTGAGTCAAAAAACTGAGATGCAGTATGATAATTGAGAAAATTTTTTTTTTTTTTCCCCAGTTGCTTGGAACTGTTCTATAAAATACATTGGCCGTGTCAGTTTTGAAGCCAGATTTCAACAGCAAAAAGGTGCTCTGTTTCAAAACCACAATTTTGAAATCAAAAGTCATAGTGGTATTTCTGAAGGACTTCTACCTTTTTAACATAAATGTTTTTATAAAATACAGCTGAATTCACCCGGGTGAAATGGCTTCAATTTCTGTTTGTCTCACTGTCTAAGAAGCCACGGGTAGAATATCCACAGAAATTAAATGTGCTTTTTAAGTTCCCCTGATTGAAGAGCAGGACCAACATGCAGCTCTGTCTGGCAAAGTTTAAGCTACATCTGTCTGCTTTATTTTTCTGTACTTACACAGCTAAGAAGTGTCATTCAATGAACAATATCAGCCTAATGTTGAAATCATTTTTAGGATGAATCATAATGGATTGCTTTTGTATTTGTCCTTTGGCATGCAGAAAGGGTATTAGTTCTCCTCTGTATCTCATGAAAACATATATTAGTTCTCCTCCTATGTATCTCATTAAAACATATGTTAACTCTCCCTCTCCTCCCCCCAACATTGTAAAATCACACATCTTCTACCCCAATATCCGATGCTCATGTATGATTTTTTATATTCCCAGAATACCTTGAACTAGGGGCATATTCTCACTTGCCTCGTGCATTGATGTTACCTTTTGAAGTTCAGCTGGAGGTTTTTGACTTGGTGTCGCCAATAGTGTCAATCTTCACAAAAATAAATGAAAACGGAGAGGGAGAGGAACTCTCTCATCGCCTTGTCCTTCGTTATTTACTGACAGCACAGGCATTTTAAGTCATGTACAAACATAGCCCTGCCTACACACCCTGCTTTACTGAGCACAGTAATGGCATAAACAGTAGTGGAATGCAGCACAAACCTATTTCACACCTGATTTAAATTTAATATTTTTTTCCATTAATGCTTCATTTAAAGGGTGATATATGTTATTTCTCCATTTCTCTCATAAATAAGACCTTCCTTATTTAGTACCAGATACCTGCTCTTCTCCTCCAAGGTTCAAAACCCTGTGAGCCACGAATCCTAAGAGCTGGGTTATTAATTGCACTGCAGATTTGTGGCCAGGTATCACTGGGGGATCTGAGCAAGTTAGATTTTGATGAGTTTTAGATTGCTTTCTGGGACTAAACTAAAGGTTCTTTACTGCAGTATTAGGTGAAGAAAAGGCAAAAGCTCTGTTAGCTTTTCATGCTTTAACAGGATGTGACACAGTCTTAGCATTTGCTGGGAGAGGCAGGAGAAGATAAGTCTTGCTCAGGAAGGAAGGAATGTCTGCCCTGCAGCCATAGAAACGGTTCTCCGCTTCTCTTCACCACCTGCTGAAGTGATTGATATTTGCCTGAAGGATTTGCAATTATTTGTAGTATTTTTGTTTAACTGTACCAGCATACTTTGCCAGGAAGAAAAACATTCCTTCCCCAGCAGTACATCTATTCATATCGGGGAAGATTATGTTATATTCATACATGATAGAAGCGTGGACAGGAACATATCTATATGAGATTGGTAAGCTTTTCTCAAGGTTATGGAATATCAAATCCTAAGATATTTCTACTCTGATTGAATGCCTAAAATGGCATTCAACTAATTAGGCTTAGTTATTGTTGAATAATAATTATACTGTATCAAATAGCAGTCGGTAGATAATTACTTTTTTACTTTTTTGATCACCCTGTGTATAACAAATTAAGTCACCTTGAAGGGAAGTCATGACTGCCATGGGAATACAAAACCTCTGGAATACATAGACCAGGGAGGTCCAAGAAGCCAGGCAGTCTTGAGACTACGTGATTTTATGTGCAGACTCTGCTTTACACTCACAGTGAGACCATTTGCATGCTCTGTGCTCATTCCTTCACATATGACTGCGAAGTCCAGTGCCACAGCATTTCTGAACGCTATCCATAAGATAACTCTGGGAGAGGCATAATAATTGGAGGAGAGCAATCAGCATGGTTTAGGTCTGCTTCCATAACTACCTATTAGGAACCTACTCAGATGCTTAATATATATACCTAATACCTGTCTGGCATAGGAAAACAGAAGTTGAATTCTGATAGCTTATATTTAAAGAGAGAGAAAGAACATTGTAAAAGATGAGCATTTTATTTACTTTCATAATCAATTTTTGTTCCTCCTTAACTTCCACGGACAGCCACTCAAACATAGAGAATGCAGCACTGGTCACAGTAATTCTGAGGCTGCTTCAAAGCAAGATAAATCAGGCTGTGCTTGTAGATGCTTACAGTCTAAAGGTCTCCTGGTTATAGAGTGAGATCAATAATTCTGAAGCACGCAGCATTTGAAAAATGGTTGAGCTGAGCCACAAATCAATGGATATAAAATATTATACTGAACATAATAACACAAAAGGGGAGGTCTATTGACAAAACTTGCTCATCGAGAATGAAATGGATCACAAATTACATAATCTGTCTCTGAACAGAAAAATCACTTATTTCAGTTTATAATGTATAAACATTCAACAAAGAAACCTTAAGTATGTATGCTAATAACATAAAATAACAACTATACAGAAGTCTCAGACAGATGTACTTAGATATTTGTCACACGTTTCAAAACTTGAGTCAACATCAGATGTTAATCAAACATTAACTTATCTTAATTTCACAGGTTAAAGATCACTCCCACATACAATTAAGGATCAATTTTCTGCCTCCCTAACCAGTTCAGCAATTCACAGAACATGCTGCTTCCTTGAATTTTATAGGGATTATAGTTATGCAAGTATAGTGAATGCAGTTTGTAAACATTTACAAATCTCTGCACCCGACATAAGAGAGATCAAAATACAAACTAAAAGGGTCTGGTTAATGAAAAGAGTCTAGATTAATAAAAATAGGCATGACATTCTGTGGAAATAATGTAAAGGACAGTACCAAATGCATAATGTTGGTTTTGCAATAATTTGTGTATTTTCTGCATCCTAGCTCCTCAACAATTTAGTCTTTTACCCACCCCTTGAAAGTCAGGTGTAATTATGTCTAGTATGTATCTTGTACTTTCCTTTTTTGTTTTTCTACTGCATATCGGAATGTTCAAAGTTTGTTTTTAAATTAAGATGTTATAATTATGAGAGAAGTTATTTATTCTGCCTCCAAGCTCAATTTGAAGATGCAATCTGATGCAATTAACCCAACCAGTTAGAAGAAACTAGGATAGAAAAAATAGTGTTTCTATTCAATAAGAATTCTGACATTTAAGAATTTCTTTTCATTCCAAATCAGTTAAAAAGAATGGAAATTACGTACTTGTAGCTAAAAACTTTTAAGGATTCTGCAGATTTCTTCCTAGCCATATGATAGAAAGTTTTCATGGCACTCTTGCATATCTTGTTACTGCAGTGCAGTGATCTATTAGCACATTTGTGAATAGGTAGGTCTTCCCATCTGAGGACTTAAACTTTTCCATGTTTTTAGAGTTACTAAGGGTACTTCTTTTCCAAATGACATGACAGTGGTCTACATCCCTGTCTAATCCAACCCCCAGGCTCTCCTGGATACTCCAGGCTCTTTGATACTTCAGTACAGTATTTTTTCTGCCTTTCTCTAAATGATTTTGACTCAAACATGATCCATCTTATACATACCTTCCCTTTTCTTTCTCTGTAGCCATCAATGCATTATGCTATTTCAGCATCTTTATTTTTATCTTCTGTCTTTTCTAGATACAATGTGTATCCTAGATGGTGTGTATACTTCCATCCTGATATTCCAGCCACAACTGCTAATCTTCCACAGGTTTTTGTACTACGCATCCTGACTCAGTTGTTCTGGGTCTGTTTTGTTGTGCCAATGTGATAACTTGTCACAGCAAAAGGCTAACTTTCAGTTAACACTTTCCCACTCTGTATTAGCCAGCAAGCGCACTTATCAGTGTTGGCACTTTCATTTCTCTGACCCTCTGGTATTTCTTTCTCACTAGATTATCATCATGCAGATTAAATGAGCCTTTCCCAGCTTTGTTCCTTACTTCTAAATTTAAGTTCTTAGCAATCAAATTAACCTTGGTCCTAGTCCAGAACTCAAACTATTCGGTGTATGATCCTCTTCCAAGAATGTTTCCCAACGCTGGCAGATCAACCCTAAACCTTCCTATAGGGTGATCTATTGGTCTTCACTGTCTAGTTACATCTTCTCTTCTCTAAGTCTTTAAAGACCAGAAGAATTTAATTCCATTTTTACTCATCTTTGTATTAACCACATTTAACTGGGTTGTAATTTCCGTCATCTTTTCCATGTCTTCTTACTAGCAGACAGTTACTTTTGCAGTTGAAGCAATTTTTCTGTATTCGTTCACAAGTCTTGACCTGCTGGAGCAAAAGAAGTCAGAGACCATCTCCAATGTGGCTTAGATGAACCAAACTACATAAAATTACTCTAATTTCTGAAGTAAGCTGCTACCACTTGACAAATACCAAAAAAAATCAGTGTTAGGAACTTAGTGTCAAAATCAAGAAGGTCAAAGCCCATCTGGAGTTGAGACTGTTGAGGGGCACTGGTTGGAACAAGGCAAATTCTGTGAGAATGCTAATTGAAAAAGTAAGTTCAAGGAAAATGGGCTTCTGCTGGTGAGGCCCCTAGTGACAAGTGTCAATGAAAAAGCTGTTGAACTCTGCCTTTTTTCTGCCTCTGTCATCACAACCAAAGCCAGCTCCCAGACCCCTATTTGTACGGGCACAGTTGGGGCAGGAATTGGGCAGCCAGCAATGGAGGAGGAACAGTTTGGAGAAACTGGATGTGTTCAGGTCCATTGGACTGGATGGGAATCACCCCAAGCTACTGGAATACCTGGTGGATCTGAGTGTGAGGACATGATCAATCTTTATCTTTACAAAACCAAGAAGGAAGACTTGGGCAACTATATGCCAGTCAGCTTCACCTCAGTCAGTGGGGTCATGGAGTACATACTCAGCAGTAGTCAGCCCAGGAAGGCAAACCGTGTTTCACCTGCCTGATTGCCTGCTATCATAAAATGACTGGCTCTGTGGGCAAGGGTAGAGTGGTGGGTATTAATCTATCTTGATTTGAATTATGATTTTTGGCACCACCTTTCCCAGCCTTCCCCTCTGAAAACAGCAGAAGTGTGGACAGGACAGACTGTTTAGATGAACTGAAAACTGTCTGTGAGGATAATGGTCAATAACTCAATACTTGGCTGGTAATCAGCAAAGCACCTTGGGATTAATACTGACACCCATATCTAACACCTTCATTAACAACCTGGCTGCAGCACAGAGCTCATTCTCAGCAGATCTGCAGATAACAGTAAGTTAGTGGGAGCGGCTTCTGGCCCAACCCAGAAGGACCCTGAAAAACTTAAGGGTTAGACAGAGATCTCATGATCCTTTTAAGAAATATGAAGTTCTGCACCTGAGACAGCTGGAATAACCCCATGCACAGGGAAGAGGCTGGCTAGGTCATAGTCTTGTGGGTTACAGCACACACTGGGTTGAGTGTGAACATGTGACACACTCTGCTGAAAAAAGCTACATACTGGGTTAACATTAGGATTGTGGCCAGCACAGAAAGGGAAATTTGCTGATCATCTCTACTTGGTACTGGTAAGGCCATATAGTTTTGGCTACCTCTGATCAAGAGGGACATGGTGAAATTGAGAAGAGTTCAGTAGATGGCTACTAAGAAGGCTACTGAGGAGGGGCTGAAGGATCTGGATTTACTTAGTTTGGTAAAGAAAAACCCTAAAAAGGTGACAGAACATGTCACCTGCAACTGTTTGAAGTACTATTAGAAAAGTGCCAGAGCCTTCTTGCTACTTCCTAACGGGTCTAACAAAGAATAATTTCCACAGTTTACTGCTTGGGAGGTTCAGACTGGGCATCAGAAAATAAAATCAACAAGAAAATAGCTGGGCATTAGAACAGGCTGTCCTGGAAGGTGGAGGAGTCTCTGCAGTGGGGCTTTTCAAGAGTCAGGCAAAACCAAGAGTGACATAACATAGCACTGAGCTGGTCCAACTAAGACATCCTTCAGAGGTGCCTTTCAACCAGCATTTTTATGATCTTGCAGCAGGTCTCAGGTCTTCACAACATCTTATTAATAAAGCCCTATTATTAAAATAAATATTTATTAACTTGTTTGGTTTCATGAGTGGTGACAGAAGATTGTCACCTAGCCTGTTCAAAGTGGGAAGATTCAACAGATGGGAAACACTTTGGTGAGTTTCATAACTGAGGCAACACCTCTCATCAACCCACTTTATAGAGCTAGAAGTATAGCAAGAGACTTCAGCTAAGGAAAGGCATTCAAGTCACACTTCTGCTCCACATCTTTTGCCCCAGTGCTCATTCACCTTTCCAACTTACTTGATTTATTTGTATCCCGCATTAAGATGTGAATCTAGATGCAGTTGCTCCTGCCACGCTGAAACAAAGAGGATCTAAATTAGTAATTAGCTTTTCTCTGGCCTTCTGTTATCAAAGCTTTATCCAACTTCTTTGGTCTCTTGGAAATGCTTTGACATAAATAGACATATTCTGCTGTGGACTATATTGATTCCGTAACATCTCAGCCCACTCAGCCCACTAATTTCCCACACTGCATGACAGAGAAAAAAAAAAAAAAA
>VXBW01008460.1:291378-312772 GCA_013400375.1 Thinocorus orbignyianus | reverse complement strand
AAAAAAAAAAAAAAAAAAGAAGCAGCTTCTTTCTCAATTGCATTAAATTATTTTCCTCCCTCAGGAAATACTGAAGATCATATTTTTCCTCCAAGTCTGTGGACTTTATCAATTAGGAATAAGCTGTACATTGAAAGACAATCACTTCTGAACAAAAAATAAATTTGTCAGGTTTTTCTGTATAGCTTGCCATGATGAAGCAAATCAAATTGTAATAATCCATCTGATCTTTAAGTCTCAATACAAAGACAATTTCAAAATTATGATTCTGTCCTCAGTACAACCTAGTTACAGAGCATCCTCTGAAGCAGAGGAAATTGAAGCACCTAGACCTATGAACAGTCTGTGCCTGCCTTTTTGACCCTCTGTGCTGGCCACAGCGGGAACAGCTCTTCTAGCAATACTGGGTGGTGCAAGGGAGAATTCTTTCAAAATGGGCTGAATCAGTTGGACCAGCATACTTTGTATCTAAAAAGTGGACTTGCTTCTTGCAAGTATCTCAAGAGCTCACATGATTTCTATAATCTTATGCAAGTGACAGTAAGGTCATTTATAGTCAATATGATTTTCAAGAGTCACCACCAATAGAACTTGCTTTACCATATTCAGGGGAACAGTAAGGTGCTTGTCTCCTGTTTAGAGGCGAGGCTGCCCTCAGAGGGTAATATATATCTGTATATTCTACACATCTGAATTCTTTCTTGTATTGTTGATTTGACCTTGGGTCCAGTACTCTAGGTTTCAGTGGAGAAATGATGGGACATGATGTGTTTAAATGAGAGGAGCAGAGCAGCCATACTTGAAGAAACTAGAACCAGAAGATCCCTGATGGGATACAAATAATGCACCTGTAAGTGCTGAAAAATCAGATGTTTTGGTTTGTAACATGTAAACCTTTAACAAAGAAATCTGAAATATCCATATTAAAAACATAAAATAACTTTACAGAAGTTTCACAGAGATGTATTTAGATAGTTGTACATTTCAGAACTTGAGCAAACATCTGATGTTAATCAAACATTAACTTGCCTTAATTTCAAAGGTTAAAGATCACTGTCATGTACAATTAAGGATTGTTTTTCTTTCTCCCTGCAAATCCTGCAATTCATAGAACATGCTGCTTCCTCTAGATTTGAATTATGTAAGTTATAACATCATGGAACTGGCTGATGTGAGGCCACTCTCACTTGTCTCCTAAAGGTGACAGTGATCGGGGAGGTTCCTGAGGACCACAAAAAAACCAAATATCACTGCTCTCTTAAAAAAGGGCAAAAAGGAGGATCCAAGAATCTACAAGGCAGGTGGCCTCACCTCAGTGGTGTTGCAAATGATTTCGAAATACATTAAGGAGTAGAAGGTGTTGGGGAGTAGTCAGAATTGATTTACAAAGCAAAGATCATGCCTCCCCTGTGATGAAATTACATGAGTGGCCTTGTGGAGGAAGGGAGAGCAGTGGATGTTATTTAGGTTGACTTGAGCAAGGCTTTCAACACTGTCTCGCATAACATCCTTATAGACAAACTGATGGAATATGAACTAGATGAATGGACAGTGGGGTGGACTGAAAACTAACTGAACTGCCAGCCTCAAAGAGTTGTGATCAGTGGTGCAAAATCAAGCTGGAGGCCAGTCACTTGCCATCTGCCCCGGGAATTAATGTGCCTCAGCATCTTTGTTAGTGACCTGGATGATGGGACAGAGTACACCCTTAGCAAGTTTGTAGATGACACTGCAAACTGGGAGGAGGAGGTGATACATCAGATGGGTGTGCTGCCATTCAAAGGGACCTCAACAGGCTGGAGAAATGGGTCAATAAAATCCTTATGAAGTTCAAGAAAAGGAAATGCCAAGTCCTGCAATGGGGGAGAAAAAAAGAAGTACCCAAGGATGTACTAAACCACTTCATCTGACTTATTCTATTGTGGATGTCCAAGCAGCAGAATTTTCCCTTTACCTGGCTTCTGCATTTGTCTTATGCAGATCTAGAAGTAGAGTAAAAACTGTTGCTATTTGAATAGCCAGTGACTGTTGTTTCCATTTGGGTGTCTGTGATAGTTGCCTGTTTGGCCATAGAGGAGGTCTTCAACTTCTGACGCTTAGTAGTGAAATCTGAAGACCCTTCTGTCTTCAATATTGCAGATAGAAAACTATAACTTTAGGGGCTGCTGATACCAAGGCAGTGACAAATGAATAGGACCTTTGAGTAGATCATAGGATCATAGAATAATTTTGGTTGGAAGCACCTTTAAAAGTTATCTAATCCAGGCCCCTTGCAATTAGCAGGGACATCTTCAATTAGATCAGGCTGCTCAGAGCCCCGTCCAACCTGACCTTGAATGTTTCCAGAGATGGGGAATCTACCACCTCTCTGGGCAACCTGTGCCAGTGTTTCAGCACCCTCATTGTAAAAAATGAACTGAATGTTGGAGAAATTTTAGGAGTGTAGCTCTAAGCCTGAACAAGAATTTAACAGAAGTCCCAATCTAACCTCAAGACATAAGCGCCTATAAAATCTGTTGTCTTGTGGAAGATTCTTTATGTGGTTCAGAGACCTGCAGTCATACTAACAGAACTAGCTTCAAAAAAATCCACACAGCTGAAAAAAAAATTCCAAAAATAATTCACAAGAAGTCCATAAAACATGAGAATTATTTTTTTCCACCAGAAATTTTCAGATCTATATATCTATGGTTGTGACAGTAACCAATACCATAGTCCTAGGTGCACTTTTCACTAGAGATAGAAGCACAGCAGATTGCATCAAAGATAAAGGCTAGTTTAAAAAAAAAACAATAGGGAACCTCTAAATTTTTAAATTTTTTATGCAATACCTCTCGATTTTATTTTTTCACTTCATACAGATCCTCCACTTAGACAGAGTCACTCAGTTACCTCCAGCAGAGAAGCAAGTCAGGAGTTGTCAGATTCTTGGAATCAAGTTCGAGTCTTGTGATTCAGATCAAATGCTTCAACGGCTCAGTAGTGGACCAAAAAATCATCCTCTAGATACTTGTTTCAGACTGCAGATAAGAACACCATTACGTTGACACTGCATTTGAAGTACCACATCCATTTTGGGGCTCCCCACATGGGAAAAATGGGTGAGTCCAGCAGATTACTAACAAGACCGCTGAATGAACTGGAGCACATGGCACTGAGAAGAAGCTGAGAGATCTGGGTTTGCTCAGCTTGTAGAAAAGAATGCTGAGGGGAGATGTTACTGCTGTCTGCAACTCCATAATTGGGGTGGAGGGGAAGAGAAGAGAGAGCCAGACACTTCTTGGTAGTACACTGAATGCACAAGAAGCAAGACACAACTCAAGAACACAGAAGGTTTCAATGAGATACAAGGAAATTATTTCTTTTTAACCATGAGGGTGATCAAACCCTGGAAGAGGTTTCCCAGAGGAGCTGTGGGACCTCTGTCCTTGCTCAAAAAGCAACAGGACAAAGCTTTGAGCAACTTGATTTAACTGGTCATGATTTGCACAGAAGGTTGGATGAACAACCCCCAGAGGTCCCTTCCAACCAGTGCAATTCAGTGAGTCTAACAACTCATTAAGGTCGTAATTTCCTCAAAGTCTTCCCTCAGAGCTTGCACTAGTCAACAACAGCCTTCATACCTCCACTGCTCTTCTTGCCTCCCAGTGCATTTCTCTTTCAATGCATTTCTCCTTCAGCTTGGCTGGCCCTAATGCAAACTGAACAGGGAAAGTGACCCAGCTTAAAATAAAGGTTAGCAAAAAAACCACCCCGCCTGAAACATTTGTGGGTTGTTTTTTTTTTTTTTTTTTAAAGTAACTTCACTGCCCTGGGATGGTTCAGAATGTGCTGCACTAACTGTTGCATTGGTACCCAATGGCAGAGATTCAAAACCAGCATTGACTGGGGAAGTAATGAAAGATAATTTATCCAAAAACATTGCCTTGCCAATGATCAGTGTTAGAATGTAATAAGTGTTGATTTCCAGTCCTTTTCTGTGCCAGTTGTACCAATGCAATACTGTCCTGCCAACACAACTATACAGAAATTGAGTAACGCAAATAACAACTTCATAAAGTGGTCAGTACTCAACTCTATACTAATAAACATAAAACTAACCTTCAGTACCACCAAGGGACTAATTTCACAGTATAACTCCAGTGGGACAACTTTAGTTGAAAGGACTCCCATGCTACTGCTAATTCAGTTCAGGCCAAGAGAGAGCAAGGTTTCTGTGGCTTCTGATTTCCATATTATTGTTTAATAGTACAACATAATAATATTTGCTGAAGAAATCAAATGGATGTAGTTTCTTACCATAAAAAAATATTAAAATCTATGTAAATAGACAGGAACTCCTAATCTGATTGTGTGATTGATATACAAGATGCAATAGTCCTTTTGGTCTCCATTGGGTTTCATTTTCTCCTCGCACGTTCATCAGTGTGCTTACTGTTAACTGTGTGATCGGTGTTACCTCCCCAAATATTGGGTATGTTCTATCTTGGGGAGTGCTCAGTCCTTTACACCTTGTCTCTTTAGGCACGCATGCATTATCTACCCAAGAGGCTTGGAGCAGGGACTAGAATACACTTAGCTTTTACTTCATAGGATAAAAAAGGAAGTTCTTCAAAACCTGCTCTCCAAAAGTGTATTCTCACTGTGCTGTGCCTAGAGGTGATTATTTGCGCTGGAAACACTTTTAGATCTAGCAGTGCTTTCCTCTGTCAAACTGCACAAGCAACCGACGAAAGGGGGGGAATGTGCACCATCTGCTCCACGCGTCTCATACCCAAGTTTTGTGGAGGGATTCAGAGGTAAATACAAAAGAAGAGCATACATTTAAAATAGCTTCCAGTTTTGGGGAAATTAATTAACTTTTTGCTCCAAATGATTATCGGGTGGATGCCTCTAAACAATATAGCCCCTATACCTAGCCTCACAAAGCTGGATGAAGGATGGTCTTGCAAACCTCTAAAAATAAAGGCTGGAGGAGCACACAGCCAACTGCACCATCAAATTGAAATGCTTTTGTGCTGACATACTGAGTGAAAGTTTGAACAGAGCTCAAGACAAGTGTTCCTGCACATCTCAGTGACAAGCAGTTCTCAAGAACTCTAAAGGGTTCAGAGAACTCCTGTGCAGCCCCATCACCACAGGAGGTGGTTCTGCTCCATAGCAAATCTCATCAGGCTGCCAGCAAGTGAGGCAGACACCATTGCACCTCTATGCAGAGAATTAACATTTGAAGTCTTTTCAGAGGGGGTTGGGAGTGTCCAACAGGAGCCTGGAGAGAGACACAGCTTGGAGCTGAAGGCCTAGAACTTTTCTAGTATGTGATGAAAATAATTGACCTCAAGTTTTTCTTGGTCCTGAAAGAGGAACACATTGTCCTCTTTGTAACATATTGTTCTTAAATGACTCAAATATTCTGCTAGCATATATAGTGCTCTCAGTTATTTACAGCTGAGCTTTCTAACAGAGAATGACTCCAAGATGAAACTGCTTTTTGCCCCCAAAGAACAAATCTTGTGCTGCTGTCTTTAAGCCATGCTCCTGAAAGATGTGATTGAGGTTGAGCACCCACTCCAGATTCCTGATACAGCCCCATAGCAGATGCTTGTGGAGTCAAAAATCCATTTCCTGACTTTTTCTGAATGATTCTCTCCCCACTCCCCATTTCCCCATCTGAAAAAGGAGGGGTTTATCACGACATAGTGAGCTCCGGCTGGCAAATCCTCAAGCTGGTAAGTACTGGAAGTGGGATAATGTTATTGTATATGACCTGTTTTCTATATTTTTCTCTATCTGCTTTTGGCTATTTCAAAAGCAGGGTGAGATGCTCCAGACAGTCCTTTCAATCTGTCAGAGAGTGGATATTTTCACACGTTTGTGAAGTGCTCAGTTAATATTGCAAGAGATAAAGCACACTTACTTAGACCTCTATTACTTAAGATGGGACTAATGAGGCAGTGCAATAGAGTGTAGTGGAGACAGGAGGTGGAACAAGAAACAGAACTTATTTTCTCTGCCACCCCTGGATTTCTTAATCCAGAGGTTAGAATTTACTGCAAAAAGATCTCGTGGTGGGGGTGGAAGATCCATGCCCAATACATTTCAAATCTACTTACTGCGCTAGTAACTTCCCTTAGGCACTTCATCTCTTATCAAAAGCAATAGACTGCGACTGGAAGAAATAACTTAGTCTAACAGAACTGTAAGTAAAGGCTTTAGTACATTAAATGTCAAGGCAGGACTCCCCTTTAGCTGAATTATGGTTTAGCAAGTTATGTATGCTCTTTGAAGTAGTTGCCATACAAACCAATTTGGAAAATATTTCTGAAATATACAGCTTGATAAAGCATTTTCTCACTACAAGGTCCACATTAAGTTATTTTGAAAGATAGAGAGTTATAGTATACAGTTACCAAAGATTCCTTGAATAAGCCAGGAGCTCAGCTAAACACCCTTATTTCAGTATATCTAAGTTCTAATACACATATATGCACTCCCCTCGAGGAAAGTATAGTTTCGGGAGAGAGAAAAAATAGTATATGCTTAATTAGCCATTGGAAGGAACACTGAGTGTCACCTACTGAACCTTGTCCTTAGGAACAACAGTAGCTGATGCTCCTACCAAGTTCATCCACTTGGTATGTTGAAGAAAAATAAAAAGAATATAATTTTTTTATAGGAATGACACAGGATGGATAATTATTTGGGCATATTAAAATATTAGGAACAACACTGTGTTACCACGATAATAATATTTCTCATGACAGCTTCTTGAGAATTTTCAATAACAAGATGTATGAGAGAACCAGTGGAATGTGTGGGTGGTAAAAAAATGAAGCTAAAGAAATGCACACGACCACCCGACATTAACTGAGAAATCATGAGTTCAAGGCCTTTGTCCCAGAAGAATCAGGTTTTCATAGGAAGATGAAGAGATGTTTACTCATCCTTACTGTGCAATATGAATGAAGACTGTGAAAACATAAACTAACATTTTCAGCAATCATAGGCGCTAAAGATGATGAGGTGAGTACAGAAAAAAAATACAAAAAAACTTATTAAATCAAGAGTAAGTATTATTTTGAAAACCTGTAATAAGGAAGTTACCTGTTTTAAGCAGTGTTTGGGTATTAAAGAAGGAAACTATCAGGTGCCATACTCTCCTCCCTCCCCCCTTTTATTATTTTAATTGATTTAGAAGATGTCAACCTATAGAAGCAATTGAAAACAGTCGTGCTGTCTACTCAGTGTAAAGTTGTTGGCTACTTGGCACTCAAGCTGTTTCTTCTAAATGCTTCCCTGTGCCCTAAATCAAACACACGTCTTCAATGTTTTTTGTTTCTCTAACATTTGCCCGCATAACTATTGCTGGATTAACTTAAGCTGCCTGTAACAACACAAACAAATTCAGCTATTGGCTATATTATTTTCTTTTTCTTAGTTACCATGCTTTTTTTCTGTATTATATGTATTATATTTCATAACACATCATGAAGCATTAATCCAAATTGGGGAGAGCAGGGACAGAGAAGGCGGCTGTTGAGGTTTACAGCATAATTAAATATAGAGGAGCACTAGATAACTTCAGCTTTTTTTTACTCACTTTTCAACAATTGTTTCATTAGTTGATGGTGGAATAACAATACAGTGGTGACAGTATTTCTTCCACTCACAGACAGCATACTTGGAATTTTATTGAAACAGTCCCTACGTTGTTGTCTATTTCCAACCCTTCTGTGAAACTGGTGCCCTATTTTGGGAAGAGGTTTCTGCTCACTTGCCAATACCCTGGTGAACAGTAGTGATCCAAACCAACATTACTAGGTTGCAAGTGGTACCTGGGATACAGGGTGCCCATTAATTCCAGCCCAGTCACTCAAGTGGAATACAGTAAGACTGGACAGCCACACCGATGGGGTTTAGGGCATCTTTTAAGATGTTTTCAGCTAACAGGGCTGGCAGAATTGTCTAATATCTTTGTGAATACTAAAATCAATGAATGCATCCATACCTTTTCATTTCCAAAGTGGTTAGTGCTGTTTAGGTGTGAAGAACCAAATGTTGAACCAAATTGCATAAGCCACATATTCACAGCGAATAAGATACTACAGGTCCTTCTGGTTAGGCTAACAGCTGCAGAAGTCTAACCACTACCTCTCCAGCGCTAAAGAAGCTGTCTCCCAAACCTAGGGGAAACCTACCCCTATGCACACTAACAACTGATCTGTGGTTTACTCCTTTTCATTTCTATTCAGGCTCCACTGCAGTCAGTTAGCAGTACAGAACCATGAGGTTTTATTGCCAATCTGAAGATCCATCTCTATTTTCCAACACACCTTACAGTTACTTAGCACTGGCTACTTCTGCCATTTCCAGCAAAATTTAGGATCTAGCTGTGTATTTTTATTTGTTCAAGCCACAAGGATCCCTATGATGGAGCAAGACTCCCTCTGGTCAACCACCACTGCATCAGTGGATAATTAATATCCCAGACCTCTTCCAAAGCAATCTGACAGGGCAAGTTGGGACAGTTGCTGTCTGTAGGATCAGAAGAAGGCAAGGTCTTCCATACCTTTTCAGGGCCTTGGGCTTCTCAGTGAGTCTCCAGGACTACAGTTTTAGTTTCTGTATACACTGCAGTTTCTGTATACATCTCCAGTTTCAGCCACGAGCAGGGGAGACCTTTCTGCTGGATCAAGGAGCGAAAGAGTAAAACATCTCAAAAATGTCATTGATGCATCTTCCCCACCCCCAACCACTGTCTACTGCAATTGGCTTCAAAGGCTTGTAAGTCAGAAGGTGTTTCCTCAAGCACTTGGCAGCACTTGGCTTTCTTCTCTAAGCGCAGAGACCAAACGCAGGAACTTCAGGGAGTCCTGTCACTGTCTCGAGGGTTGTCACAAAGCTGAATCCTCCCTGACAGCAGGTACCACTGATGGTGGAACGTATATAACCCACGCAGGTCTGGGTGTATCCTCCAGTGTATCTGCTACTCTCTCCTCTACTTACTAGAGACAGAAACAGCAGTCTCCATCACATATTGCTGCCAGCAACAGGGTCTCACCTCAGCCTGCCCTTACATGCTTGGATCAGCTTGTTCTTTAGGAAGAAGACTTCCTACTTCAAAAGCCTTTAAAAAATACATCTTAAGTGTTTCTATTGCTGGCAATAATTATTGCAGACACCGGGCACCTCAGGGTCCCTGAAACCCAGTGATAGGAACTCCTACCAAGAAGTCGAGGCAATCTGCTTGCTCTAATCTGCCAAGGTCGGTTTGGTTTTGGCTTGTCTGCTCCCTCCAGAGGCCAAACACGCAAGGACATGTTGCTGATTACCTTCCTCAATTGGGAATAACATTAATTGACTTAACCATAAAGACAAGTAGGGCTGATTAAGGAGTACTGATGCTAGGGACTGTAAAAGAGACCTCAACACCATCACAGCCTAGAGACACAAACAGGAGATACCCACTTTACAAGAGGGAAGAACGACTGCCTGCAAAATACCGTGACAGCATTTCAAAAGAGAATTTACTGGTAGGCAAGCGATGCAGTCAGTTAAGGCCCTTTAACTGTTACCAAGTCTCTTTCAGCTTCAGATTAAGCTCTCCTTTCTTGAGCTGACAGCCTGGATATAAATAAAACTGCTGCGCAAGGGTCCTCTCCGTCTACAAACACATGGGGAAAAAACACGAAGAAAAACTAACTCAGGACAGACAACACAGTCTCATCTATATTGCTTTTTTAAAAAAGTATTTTTCCCCCCAACAAGCATCTAAAAGAAAGTCTGAAAAGACAATTGGTGTAATTAAAACACCTGGATTCCAAGCACGGCCCAGGAGCAAACAAGCACTTGAAAAGAAAAACACATGTTTAGATGTTTCTAGTGGTGCCCTGCTGCTGGTACTTCTTCATAGATGGAATTACTACATGAAGGTACTCACTTCTTTCTGCTTGCCTCTCTCGGTGGTTGAGATTGTATTTTATAATCACAAAGTTGATCTGTGGCATTAAATCCGATAGCCAAGATACAGCACAAGCATCCTGAATTGATCAATAGGAACTGACTCATGATTACTGTGATGATAAGAGTAATAAAGGAAAGGCATCCTTCCTATTCACCTATTCTTTCTCCAGTGGGAAGGGCACACACAGCCTGAGAAATACATTTTGAAGATTCTTTGGTTTGTATCAAAATGAGAAAGCATCATCAACAGCTGCCTTCACAAAAGCCAGCAATGGGCCTCAGTTTTAAAGGGATAAATAAAGCTTCACTCAGACTGCCCCAAGGTTATTTCAGATAATACTTCACTCTTCCTGTACATCTTCCAAAAGGCAGCATTTATTTATTCTACCTTTTGAGTTCTCACTTCTATGAAACAGTCAAACTACCCATACTGTCACCCACAAGACAAAAAGCGAGGTGTGAGTCCTCTAGGGAAACATGATACAGTTACTCAAGCCCCATCATATTCACGTTCAATAACAGCAAATAACTACAGCTTTGACTGGAAAATGCTCAACAGCAGGAAAAGTCAACGTCCCAACTCACCTGAAAACAGGACTTACCTTAGAATCATCTAGGTTAGAAGGGACCTTTCAGATCATTGAGTCCAACCATCAACCTAACACTGACAAAACCCATCACTAAACCATGTCCCTAGGCACCACTTCTAAATACCTTCAAGGATGGTGACTCAGTTTTGGAACAATGAGCAAAAATCATGTTTCAAAGTTTTAATCACAAAGATCTCAATATGGGAAATGTCATAGCGAACACCAAGTTCACAGTTTAGCTGCAGGAAATTAATGTCCGAATCCTTCCTTTCAATTTTACACTACAGATAAAAAGCCAGCAGCAGTTACTGAAGTTAAGCAAGAATAATTAAAAATTTATCTAGAAAATACTCTTATAGATGGAGCACCTTTCACGGCTTTACAGTCAGCAACCTTGCGATCCTCCACCTGGCAGCTGCTCTTCTGCCGTTGTTCTTTGCATGGAGACACTGAAAAGAGAGCTACTTGTGCAAGCTGTTTCCCACCCCTGCAGAGTCAGGAGAAGTGAGAAGGGACAACATAAAAGCTGCCTCAATTGGTCTGTGAAAGGAGCTTTAACAGGGGACAGAGAAAACAAAATGAAGCTTATTCAAGAAAGGTAGCGCAGCCCAGCACAGAAGTAGAAACCAGATGGCGTTGAGCCAGAGCATTAGTGAGAAATTCATGGTTAAAGTAGGAAATTTCCTTAAAAACTCTACAGAGTTTAGGCTAAGCCAGACACAAAACTAGAAATAATAAAGATTGGAAGGAACCTCAGGGGAAACCTTAATAAATTCTGCCAGGAACAGAGTTTCACCTGTGTCTCACAGCTGAAGTCTCTGTTACACTGGAGAACTGGAGGAGTCCTTCTCCTCAGGGCTGCTCTCCAGCCATTCTCTGCCCAACCTGTATTTGTGTCTGGGATTGCCNCCTTTGAGTGCAGCCATCCAGCCAGTTCCTTATCCACTGACTGGTCCATCCATTGAAACCATGACTTTCCAATTTTGAGACCAGTTATCTGGTATCCGTACCAATTGATTTTAAGTATTTTAAATATTGATTGTAATTTAATCATTAACCTTTCTGCTAGCACAACTGGAAGAAGAGACACCTTCTGCACTTGGACCTCAAGATCAGTTTTGAGAGCTTTTAACCATTTTCAGAGCTGCTCATAGTCAGTTTCATAGGTTGAGGAAAAGACTGAGACAGGGAACTGTTAATAAACCTTATCCCGAAACAATCCAGCATTTACGTTGCTCCACAATTGAACCGTATGTGCACACAGAGACAGTAAATTCCCATATTTTAACATCAGTGGAGCAGGAATGCTGTATTAGCAGTAATTTTTCCCAACACATTGGAAGTTTTTGCAACAAATATTTAAACCCCATGGAATGTTTGGCAAGATTACCTAATACAATGAAAACGTTATCCCTAGAATAAGATACCAGATCCATGTAAGGAAAACAGAAACAAAAGGAAAAAGTAAAAAGAGAAGACATATTCCCCAAAGCTCTGAATCTTCAAATGTAGCACAGAACTCCTCCTTAAGAATCACGTAAAGCAACGAGGCCACTCCATATTTAAAGCCATTTGGTTTTTATCTATTGGGGTAGTCACTTTACATCATACCAAAAAGACTGTAGAACGAATACATGTGTCAAGAATCAGATTTTTATGGCACAAAAGGAAGTTTTCCATTAACCTGCTTTCAGAGTTGTTAAATACATAATTGAAGACAAAGAAACTAAGGCTATCACAAAATAATATTTGCATGATGATGTTAGTCTTTATTCGGCTTCTTAACTGGCTCCTCCAGTCTGAAGGTGGAGAAGAATCTTTCCATCAGTTTGTTTCAGTGATTTATTCCAGATGAAATGATTCTTTTCCTACGTTTGACACAATTTTGTTTTCTCACTTCTATTGTTATTCAAAGTTCATGTAAGCTTTAACGCTGTACCTTACAATGTCTGGAATTTAAGATTAAAATAAAACTCTACTCTTAACATAACCTTTTCTATAGTGTAAAAAATATTCTACATGTTTAACTTCTCAAGTATGTTAAGCATTTGCTTTGGGGAAAAAACTATTTTATGGATTTTTCAGTACAAACCCAACTGTTAATGTTCTGTATCAATGGATCCCTGTTAAGTTGGGTGCCACCCAGTGCTCATCTTCTGCAACTAAAGCTCGGCTACGGTACTTACAAGACAGAAGAGCTACGCATACAAGACAGTTTTTAACAACTGCAAATTTGAGATGCTGCTTACTTTTTTACCCTTACGTCTCCCCTACCCCTCCGCTCTGGCAAATTTACATCTTTGAAATAATGAGTGTTTTTCATTATCAAAATCAGTATAAAAATAGCAGCACGCTACTAGACGCGGAAAGCAGATTCATCACGCATTAGGAATTGAAATGCAGATTTCTGCCTTCCTTTTATATTATCAAAACCTTTTCAAAGTTAACATCAAGGCAAGGGGTATAAGGACAGACACTGCATAGTATGATTTGATACTAATCCGAACTGGGTATTCGTATTTAATCAAAATCCATGATAATTACAGGGTAAACAATTTTTATTTCAAAATACAAGTTTAACTGGAATTGTAGTGATGAAAGCAGAAGAGGGGAAAATGCAGTCTTTTACAGCCCATGTCACTGTATCTCGCTTACATCCAGAGGTAAAAGCTCTAACTGGTGAAGAGACAAAATATTTGTGGCATTTCATTGAACCTTTGTGATAATCCAGCATTATCCATTTCTAAAGAAATATAAATACTTTAAAACAAACATTGAAAATAAATCCTTTTGATGTAACAAACTACACTCTTTACTGAGAATTTTCAGTCTTCTTAAAAGAAAGGGACTTCACCCAAAAAATAATCGAAATATCAATGTAGAACAATCCTTGGAGGAAAAATTTCGGAATGTAAACCGCTGTTCCAAATTAGATCTGAAAAGAAAAACCAACACATCGTGTATTTAATTCACATTTTTCAACAAGTAACTCAGTCTTTAAACTAATTTTCCAGTTCAACTGCAGACTTCCTCAACTCAGTACAGTACCTTTCTTTGCCTCAGCTCACATCCCACTTTCTTAACATGTGAACAATTCCTTACCTCTTATGTCCCAACCACCACTGTTATGCTACTATAGTTATGCAAGTGAGCAACCCTGCCAATATAATTATGCATAAATAACAGATAAATTAGCCCACAATTCTCAAAACCAAAATCAAGTTTAAGGGTAACTTCCCTAAGTAGTGACTATCCAAATTAACCTGGTGGCAAAACGAACAGTTTTCTTGCCATTCTTTTGACATAAACAACAAAGGAAGGGCTCCAAGTCTTTCACCTTAACTATGACCTTGGAAGCTACACTTCATTCTAGGCAGGCTAAGATGATCCTCAGAGAGGTTATTCATATTTTATCTCCTTATGTCTTTTCCTTTCCTGAAGTACGATATTAATACTATATTGCATAGCTGACAAATTTAAAAACAATCAGAGCTGCTCACTTTAATATATTATCCCACACAAAGATCCATTAGTTTGCAAATTTCATTATTTCAATACTCCTACAGCTACTTATCACTTTGACATCTTACAGTAGCTTTATTATTAAAAGCATGCAACGCTAGAAAGTGTTGCCAGGTTGAGTAAGCTAAATCTTCAGTAAGGTCAACCACTGACAGGTTCAAAGCGTGATTTTCCAAAGTCTGAAGAAAAATTAATCTAAACTTTATATCAAATGTGTTAAAAATATCAAGGCATCGTATATTGAGAACCTCAAAAACCTCTCAATAATGTAAGCAGTTAAAGGGAATTAGCCCCATATTAGCAACTCAAACAGAGAAGACTAAAAAGATGAAGAATTAAAACACAATAATATACTTAGAAGAGTCTATCCAATTAAGTTAACTCACTGGCTCAGTAAGTTACTACTTATCCTCTCAGCCAGTTGACCCTGCACACATTCATCTCTCAACTGCCTCCCCTTAAGAAAACGTTTCACAGCAGATTCTACTTCTTTGACTACATAATTTACTACATAATTTGAACTGTAACAATGTTACAACTACAATTTAAGAGTGTGCATGGTACTATGGCTTAGTGATAAGCAGTAACACAATTGATGGCGACAATTTGTAATTTCAGGATTACTTCAGGAACTATTTAAGATGCAGCTTGTAATGATTTATATGTAAACAAAAATGGAGCCTTACAGTCTTTGTTTTTTAAAAACCACAAATCCCTCAGTTGTATCTGTAGTTGTTATTAGATACTGAGGTTGCTAAAACTACAGAGGAATCAGAAAGCTGAAACCAACACGTACTCATGCCTAGATAACCTGTGACTGCCCGGAGAGGCGGTGGTGTCTCAATCTCTGGAGACATTCAAAGCCCGTCTGGACACGTTGCTCTAAGTGACCCCGCTCTGGCAGGGGTGTTGGACTAGATGGTCACCAGAGGTCCCTTCCAACCCTACATCATTCTGTGATTCTGTCACTCGTGTCCAGTGTAGTTCACATCAACAGCTCATGGCTCACCCAACTTTGAGCTGGCTGTAGCTGCCCTACAATAGCACAGGAGCTGACACACCAGTCTTGGTGCTGGCTCCCAGAGAGGTCTGTCTTGCCTACTGTGGAGGGGACGCAAGGAAATCCTACTAGTCTGCTAAACCTTCCTATATCATCCACTTTGCCTTCCATCATGAGCTTGCTGTAAGGAGCTTACACTTCAGAGAGCTGTCCTGAGGACTACATTCAGTTCCTCCAATACGAACATACCCAGCTACATCCATGTATGTAGTCATCACCTCACGTAACTGCAGCTCCTCACACACGTGTATATATATATATAGATGTACACACACAACACCATGTGAATGGACGCTGCTACGTAACACTAGCTCTTTGGGCTCAAACTACTTCGATTTTCTTTTAAGCATCTTAAGGGTAGTAAGAAGACTGCTCTCCATGTATGTTTTAATAGTATGACACTATGACACTTGCTTAGAGGTCAACTGGAGGATGAGCACAGGGCAGAAGAGAGAACAGAAAGCTGGCATGCATATGTCCACACCATTTTCTGAAGCAGTCCCTGAGAAGGTGAGCTATTCTGAACATCGATGGGTTATCTTCCTTCCTCTTAAACAATGAAAAATAGCTTATTGCCAAAGGTGACAGTTTCAAACATATGATACAAAATACACGCTCACTACTTACATCATCAATATCTTCATCATCATCTCCAATATCATCAAACTGGATTTCGTCATCATCTCCAGGACCAAATGTGTCTGTTTCATTGATTTTAGCTAAAAAGGAATTTATAGAAGTTGAGGAGTGCACTCACACCAAGTCAAGACGGACTGAATAGTCCTGTCCAATATGAACTTTTGATTTTAAGTGAAAAGATTCTTACCATGTTCTGGAAGCTCCCCATACGCTTTCAGACTTCTGGCTTCATCTGCATTGTACTTGAGAATAACATCAGCCTTGTTATCCTAAGAGAGAATTTATTAGAATTTATTAGTCATCTATAAAGAAAAAAGCTCCTTAGTAACCTCAGGAGAACTAGAAACACCTGTATCATTTACAGAAGAATGTCTGAAGTGAACAACGCTCATTTGTAGAACATCTTCATTTCTTATCGGTGATAACTTTCTCCTGATACAAATAATTTGAGTAGTTTCATGTCTTTGAAGTTCATCTTTCTTCAGAGAACACAGAGTGAGGTGTTTGACGGTCAGTCAGAAAGTGTCAAAACTTTCTAGATTTAAGTAGTTTTATACATACAGTAAATGATAGTATCTTATATGTTTTACAATTCTAATGTAAGCAGACTCCATCTTCAGACAATTGATGGCAACACAAACATTCACGAAAAAGCATTTACCCAGTGAAAACTTGACAACTGTTTTCCATTAACCTATATACTAGGTAAAATTACGTTACTCCAATTTTGGAAATTTATGTAGAAACTAATCACTGATCAATTGGCCTCTTAACATAAAAGCCTGAACATCAAGGCTCCAAAATTCTCATGAACAAATATTTAGATTATCACAGTAAGATGTTTGTTGCTTGACTCAATCTCCCTTATACCACAGGGCCCAACCATCAGGCAGCTACACCTGGAAAAAAAAGGTGAGGTGTGATGCCAGTCAGCACCTTCACTCACAAAGTCTCAGGGTGCAATTTAGAACAAGCTGGACCAGAATTTGTCATCTACTCATGACAATCTTTCTGTAATACACGGAAACTGAAAGTCATGATTTAGCATAATGAAATACAAACTCAAACAAAGTTAGGAATTTCCTCATGATACCTGCTACAATTTAACATTAAATAAAACTGTTTGTAAGATATTCTTCATTGGCAAATTACATTGAATGTTTACCTGGTAGTCTCTTAAGCCAACCAATATAATATCAGATGTATTTATCCAAACCTGAAAGAGAAAACATGTTATATTACAGGAATTCAACTGTTGTTATATAACACAACAGCCAAACAGCACACTTAGGTTTAGTGAGATGCGAGAAACACTTGACTACAATTGTCATTTTCCCGTTCTAATCAGTAAACCAGGAATATCCAATTCCACCTTTTAACAGCAAAAACAAGGCAATGAATACTCATAGATACATTGTTTCACACGTTATGGAGCTAATACTAAGGCAAATCAAATTTCTTTGAAGTGCTTCTAGCAAATGAGGTTGTTATTAAGTCATAACTTCTGAGAAAACAGAAGTAATGAATCAAGCCACCACTCTACGGGCTGAGCTTCACATCAGCAAAGAAAAATTTTATGAGGGGGGTGATGGCCGAGCACAGTGAAGAACACAGGAAATGAATGGAGTTGTTTCTAATAACTGACTACACTAATCAGTCAAACCAAAGCCAGAAGCCTGCAAAAGAGGACACCCTAATTTAAATGCATAAGACAGTTCTAACCCACATCAGCTGATTTTTTTTGGAGACGTAATACATTTCAGTTGAGATTTCCTTTCTTTTAGACACAAAGAATAGCGAAGTGATGCTTTCTGTAGCAAAAAAGATGAATTCTGCAGCACCTCGCATTTCCCTACGCACATTTCTCCCTGACCTTCAGCAGCGCACTGCAGCGTACTGTAGGCAGCCAAAGGGGGCTCACACTGATACCAAGATACACGCTCTCACTGGTCTCCAAAAAAGGACAGATGGAACAATCCAGAACGAACACAGCAACGGTCTTTTTTTACTGAGAACAGACTCTCTGTCTGAGAGGACCCCTTCTGCATCATACACCAGCAGAGGACAGAAGGCTGGTACATCTGACAAGGGCAAGAGGGGACACCATCCACAGATGGCAAAGTTAAGACTGAAAACATGTACAAGTGGCTTCCCTGAAGGTGCAAACTTCTGTAGATCACCTTTGCATGAAAATATTTTGTGAACCAATGGAGCAGACAATTAAGTGATGGCATCTGAGGTGCCTGTGGGAAGCTATGAAGAAATTTTCCCAAACCACCCTTGTTGAACTATTCTCAAATAAGTCACTAGGTGAGAAGATGACTGTGATTACCCAGTTCCTTCACAGATCAAACTAAGTGGGGTATCAAACCCCAATTTTTATTGGTTTTGGGAAATAGCATACAAAAGAGGTGGCTTTGGACAACCCTTTTATGCCTTTATTTTCTTACGCTGGTTGTCAGTCTTCATGTTAACAGAAGTTCTCCTGCTAAGCTAAGCACTGATCTAGTCTCAGTTGGGACGTGCTAATTTTCCGAATAGTCATCAAGTTCCCCAACTACAGGGATTAGGGACCTTCTTAATATTTCATATACGTATTTCTTATTTCGCAAGCAGTGAAAAACTCTCCCCTCAAACATACATATCCAAAGGCAGCCTTTCAACTATGACCTGCACTCAGAAGTCAAAAGACTGCCTATTTTTTTGCGTCGGCAATACAAACAGAAGAACAAACTCGTTACCAAAAAATAAGATATTAAAACCAGCAGAAATATCAACTTCTATAATGAGCTACACATGTAAATTTTTGCAGGTACATATCGCGCATATTGCCATTGTTTTCTATTGCAATCCTTCAGAATTACCTTTTTCCTTAGTTTCCCTCTAATGTGACATAACCTCTTCACACCATCAAAACACAATGCCTCCAGTCTTCCATTGCCTAACATCTTGATCACCTGGGCATATTCTGAAAGAGACAGTAACACACAGCGAAACTTCTAAACAACTGCAGTTCATGAAACAACCAGTAACTTTTGCTACTGTAACCAAAATTTGCTGAAACATTTTACCAAACACGAACAACAGAGAGGAGCTCTGACCAGCCACACAGGCTGCTGAAATATCACAGTTTGCCCTATCATTGTTGATGTTAACACACTGTTGATTTTCCAACACTGCCCATTCTTGGTTGTATTCATGTTTTTGTTCCCTCTGAAATGCTTACTACAGATAATTTTAAGAGCTATCAACTCACACTCAGAGTCTGGAAGTTTATGACAGCCTCACAGCTCCTGTCCTTATCAACACAAATCTCAGGCTACCATTGAGGGAAGAGGAGAAAGCAGCACATCCTGAATGCTGATACCCTGAATCTGTTCTGCAGAGGCTCTGTGGACAAAAAATACTGTTCTTGAAAGGACATGTTCTAGCGGTCTCACAAACTGTCTGCAAGGCAAGTACCAGGCTTCTGCTAAAACCCACAAAGCTTCTCTCCGATACCCACCATCAATCTCTCAGCTTGTATTTATCTCCATCCCCCCCTGAGTTCCAGAAATCACTTCTGGAGTACATCACACAATTAAAGGCCGCAGAGTAACATTTTAACTAAAAAGAATAAAGCTTGTAAGAATTCCAATACTACAATCATAAAGCTTGTAAGAATTCTATTATCTGACCACCCATGCTAAACCAGGAAAAAAAATAATTCTCAATTAGCTGAAGCTGTATTTCAATATTCTAAAATCTTTCTTTGGCATAAGCTAGATAGTCTAACAAACCACATGAAACTATCAATAACTGAGAATGTTTCATTAAGTAGATTTTTCTTGGGAGTTGAAAAAGATTTTAAATTTTACAGGTGCATCAAAATCAACTCATTTTTTCTTACAACTGTCACTGAATATCAGAAAGAGCTTAAAAAATGAGTTCAGCAGTCACTTGTTTCTACGGTGATTCGAGTCAGCACTTCTCCTGTATTTCTAACAAACCAACTGATCAACTGATCACCAGGTAAGTACTTGCAAATATGTGGGCAACCACAAGAACGTGACACACACTATGGGGCAAGCCGAAAGGGAGGTAGGCTCACTGTCACCAGAAGGCAAGGGAGAGGGGAATCCTAGTCATCACTCTTCAGCTGAACACTCCTGTGGCTTCCTTCACCTGACAACATCCAAATAAGGACCTTACCTATTGCTCCTGTTTTTATGATTGTTAGACATCTCAACCCAGAAACCAATCCAACCAAACCACCAGAGGACACTGGAAGAACAGTGTGATATATCATTCTGCCAGGCCAGTGGCTTCAGAGCACTCATCAAAGTATCCATGAAATGTCAACAGTTGGGATAAACTCACAAACGAAGCAGGACTGTGCATGCGAAAGACAACCCGCAACTACTGGTAACACTGAACTACATAAGCTAGTCAGCTACTTACAGATCCTCACACGGAGCTGCTCAAGGGACTTCCAGGGAATGTTTACACACACACTGTATTATACACAGCATCGTAATAAGGTCAAGGAGAGGCAAGCTTCATTCCTAAGTGGTGAAGCTGCTTAAAGATTCCCTTTTCCTAACATCTTCCTCCTACACTCACTGTGTCATTTAAAATTCAAATACAAGCCCAATAAGAACACCTCTCTTTATTCCACAATACCTTTGTATTTCTCAGACATCCACACGTTTTCCTTGTATATCAACTTCCAATATAAATCACTCACAATGTCTGACTGAAAACAATGGCATTGCCATACTACAGTAAAAAACTCACCTTGCCCGTCCTCCTTGAACACCAGTTCTCTTTTTTCTGATTCATTCTCGTTCTTACCTCGTCGCCTATTTTTACCTCCTTTGCCTAAATTAAAAGGGGAGGGAAAAAACATGTGTTACTGTCTGTGAATATGGTGAATGAAAAGGTGAGACGTAGGTGTATTTCTGTGTTTGTTCTCTATATGGCTAAGTATCCTATCCAGATTTTTTTACTCGCTTTCAGCATTTTTAGCTCTAAATTTTTAATTGAGTAGTAATGTACTAATTAGAAGATCAGAACCTCCACTATTTAAGATCTCCTCTAGAGTGATAGTATCCTTCAAAAAGGCATTTATACAAGATCATCATTTTCAGTTTTCATGACTGCTGCTCCCAAATACCAGGTAATTAAGGAATGGTGGGATAACCTTATGCGTGTAGCCACCGAGGGACATAAGAACACCTTCAAGGGTTACTGTAGTACTGCAATCCCTGAAATACTCAAGGGAAAGCTTACACTCTAAGTGAAGATGCCTTTTTTTAAAAGGCACACACGTGGCAGCAGGATTAAGCGCTCTTCCATGAAAAGGCAGAGGTAGATCATGCTGTTAAGAATAAAAAAGAGCTGTTAAAAAGCTGCTTGTTAGCTTTCTCTCGCTCCTTCTTCTTTTCCTTTACGCAGGGGGCTGGGGGCGAAGGGGAGAAGCCACCGTCCCCGGCAAGCGCCGGAGGGAGACGTGCACCGGGCCGCTTCCTCGGCAGCCTCCCCTGACAACCGAACCCCGCCAGGGCCTCCCCGTTCCCGGCCGCCCAGGCCCCAGAGGCCTCCGACATGCCGCCGGGCCGCCTACGAGCGGGCGCAGGCC
>VXBW01008460.1:211392-283813 GCA_013400375.1 Thinocorus orbignyianus | reverse complement strand
GGGAGACTGTATCAAAGGCCTTACTGAAGCCCAGGTAAACAACATCCACAGCCTTTCCCTCATCCACCAAGCAGGTCACTTTGTCACAGAACGAGGTCAGGTTTGTTAAGCAGGACCTGCCTCTCATGAACCTGTACTGGCTGGGCCTGATCATCTGGGTGTCCTTCATGCGCTGCATAATGGCACTCAGGATGAGCTGTTCCGTGACCTTCCCTGAGGTCTGTAGTTTCCCAGATCATCCTTCCAACCATTCTTGTGGAGGGGCATCACAGTTGCTAGACACCAGTCAGCTGGGACCTCCCCAGTTTGCCAGGACTGCTGGTAAATGATGGAAAGTGGCTCAGTGAGCACTTTCACCAGCTCCCTCAGTACCCTTGGGTGGATCCCATCTGGCCCCATAGACTTGTTTATATCCAGGTGTTGGAGCAGGTCCCTCACGACCTCCCTTTGGATTATGGGGGCTTCATTCTGTTCCTCACCCCTAACTGCTAGCTCAGGGCCCTGGGTACTCAGGGAACAATTTTCAAATGATGGTAGTAAGAATTGCATATAACACTCAAGCATAAGAAAACAAATTTATACAGCAGCGTAGTATTTTATAGATTACTTTAGATGTCAATCAGCAAAGGTAAAGCATAAATAACATTTCTACATTAAACAATTACCTGTGGAGACACACATTTAGTGGACTACAACTAGATTTAAAATAATTTAAGTTACGTTAGCAATACTGGACATTTTAATATAAAACATTAATTGTTTTGTGATAAAAATTAAGAATTTGAACATACGGATAGTATTAAAAAGGAATCTAAGATTTTTTTTCATTGCAGGTTCTGGTTTGTTCCGGACTCGCAGGTACAACTGAACAGCACGACACTGAAGGAAGAAAAAGCTGATGCTACCGGATTAGTGTAAACATTTTATTCTACCAGTCAATCAGATGAACAACATGGTTTGTGGGAAAATGCTTGAGTTATGAGAACAGTACATTAGAAAACGCATCAACAAATCAATGAGCAAGAAAGAGCACAGCAATCTTTTACATAAAAGGGTTTTTTTGGGAAAATTTAGCACTTTACTGTAGCCATAAAAAAGAGGTATAAAAAATATTGCACACAAGTTTAGAGTCTATTTGCTATTAAAAATGTACTTCTAGAAAAAGGTCTAAAGTTTTTACTTTGTACAAACAGTAAAAGGGAAGTATAATAGTTCAGTAGTGTTGNTCCCCCCACAGCGGCCGGGGACAGGCGTGTGGCTGCAGGGGTGGGTGAGGGGGAAGCAGGTGGAAGGCGGGAGGGGACCATCCTCAGTTTTGCGGTTTGTTTTTTAATTTTTTTTTAAAGTAGATATGACATCTGTAAGGACCAGAAGTTCCTGAAGTTCTTGAAAGAATAAATGACCTAAATCCTAATGAAAGAGTATGTCTTGGGTAACTGAACAACTGACCCAAACAGAAAAGTGCAAAGAAAGATTTATTTTTCTAGCCTGAATCAGTGGAGCAGATGGTAATTACCATAATATTTTCATTATAGCCTGATTTAGACTGTCTGTATGACTCTTGAATGTCATGTTTCCACATTAAGTTTTATTACAGCATTTCTCATCATGGATGACTGCACACGTGTGTGAATACTGATAAAATACACTATATTTCTAAGGACACTTGTTAATGGCATAATATAAGGCATGCCTGGCTTCAGTCCTACATGCAAGGTGACGTTGAAAAGATCATTAATAGGAAATAAACTTCTAGGCACACAAAGGATTAGATCAATATTATAAAATAACAATAATTATGGCTGGAACTTACCCAATCATCTATGATACAACATACACATCATAAGCAACGTGTTACACCGCAATCCATTTGTCAACCCCCAAAGGACAAAGTAAATGTACTTACTTTAGCTGTATCTGAAACGGTATTCCAATAACCACCGCTGAGAGAAAACTTTCCACTACCTATTCGGGCCAAAATCTCCTCTGGGGTATCATCAGGACCATTTGCAAAAGGAGTGTAGCTATTTAACCAAACAAATTCAGTGTTAATAACTTCCATAACCTGGACACCTCAATACTCTTTTTATAAATATGATCATAATATCCAGAGAGTTCAGCGTTACTATTGGCAGACAGTCAAATAGTTGTAAAAAGAAATTATTCTTTAACACATGAAAATTTCTGGCACTGACTACAGGTGTGTTCTTTCTGGATGTATTCCCTCTATATTAGGTCTGAAAATCAGTTTTTTCCTATAGCAGTCTAGGTAGTAGTGGTTGCTGAATTACAGAAAGTATTCCTTAAGCTGTCATATTTTAGTGAAGTAATAAAATTACAAAATGGAAAGTAAAGACTTTATGATGAGTCTGAAAAGTGATAAATGTTGTTTTCATACTAGAGGGAAGGTGCAGCAATTTTCCTTGCTTCACTCTAAGCATTCTTGCTATGAGAATATCCACAACCAAAAATGACATATATTTAAAAGCAAATATTTGTCACTTATTTAAAGTGTCTTAATGTCTGTGATTGTGTTAACTCTTAACTGAAGTGGCAATCTGAATAATCCATCATAAAAAGATAACCTATTTTGCATGTGCAAGAGCAACAATCTTTTGAACTTCTGGAACTACAGTTGAATTTATTATTCATCATCTTTTATACAATTCATTTCTGTTGCATATATAAATGCATTTCTATTTTATTCTACCAATCCTAACTACATCACTTCAAACTATCCAGCAGCCGAATTTTGCACACAATTATGCTCCAATGCATTACAATTATATATGCAACATGTATTTCCCTCAACATATATGCTACTTTTATCAGCTACTTTTCACATAAAACAATCAATTCTTACTCCCAAGTCACCATAAAGCAGAAATTAAATATCTACAATAGATGAGATGTGAGAAATCAAGGACTTTTCACATCAGGTCTGCAAACTTGGATTCTACTGAAGGCAAAGCGTATTCTACCCACACTGAAATAAAAGCTGAAATTAATCAGTGCCTCAAGAGAAACAGGTTCAACAGTGGGCCTACATTTATTACTCTCTTAGTTGATATTGCTTAGGTATTCTATGGCAAAGCAAACTAAATTTACCCTTACCCAGTAAGCATAGTATAAAGTAGAACACCAAGACTCCATATGTCACATGCCGCATCATAACCTTGCCTTTTTAAAACCTGTGGGAGACAAGTATTTTTATGAAAAAAATGACAAAACCCTGTTTAGAAATTCTTTGATTGTGTCATAGAAATAGTGAGAATTCAAATTTCTAGTGTTTACAAAGTGATTTCCCGTGTTACGTAAGAATGAAGCAAATATCTACCCAATAAAAATATCCCATCAAAATAAACTGAAACAATAAGCTGTCCTGGATATTTACCTCTGGTGCAACAAAGTTTGCTGTGTAACATGGAGTCATCAGAAGACCGTTTTCTGCTCGTAGCTGTTTTGCAAAGCCAAAATCACAAATTCGAATTGATTCTGGATTACCAGATTCATCAACGTAAAGAATATTGCTAGGCTTCAGGTCTCTATGAACCACCTAAAATACATAAAACAAACCACTAAACACAATAAACTAAACATAGGAAAGGCTTTATAATTATACATTCTGCTACTTAATTTCAAATGTCCTATCAGCAATCAGTTTCCAGATTTTCAGTTTCTAACATCATCTGCAATATTCTGATGCTCAGTGATGTCTACAGCACTATAATTTTAACTTGGAAACTATAAAGCCCCCTCCAGACATCTCAATCCCCCCAAATTTACTTGTATGGACAGTTCCAGATGTCTTGTTCTAATGGATGAATCCATGCACTTTCTATTTTACTACCCATACCTACATGGCTCTTTAAATCAGAACCTTTGGTTAGTAACATCTTTTGGAGTCGCGGGTGTCTGTAGCTGCTGATACACCACTGCGCTACATAATCACACACTAGTTACTGATAGAGTAACTCTCTATACTCCATTCTCTTCTTTCAGATAGTCTGAATTAATCTCAGTGCAAATGTTTAAAGTCTGATTAAGAAGGAATTTTAATACAGTTCTGCCAAAAAATAAATAAATCACAAAATATCAGAGGTATTCTAGTGGACTAGCATGTAAATAACCAAACCAAACCAAAAACAAACAAACAACTGTGCTGGTTCCCAAGTGGCTGTTTTGTAGGAGCCTGAGATATAAAATGCTTGACAAAAACCGTAAAAACTGCCAAAGCTCTGGCAGAATGAACCTCATCTTATTTGAAGCTATGTTATAAACAAGCCTTAATAAAACCTGGAATGTGCAAGGACATTCTTCGAAATCAGATGGCCTGTTATATTTTCTTAACAAGACAAATTAGCCTGAAGTCTCTAGAGACTTTGCTCTCTGTAAAGAAAAGGGTATACACAGCTGTAAGCCAGTAAAGTGGATCTAAATGTCCTCTTAAATATTTAAAGAGAACTGCTATGAAGGCATTTATCTTCCTGACTGTCCTATGTACTCGATTAATATTAAACACAGCTTTGCACAGTTAAATTTGAATGGAAAACTCATGTCCTCTTGAAAAAGATTGTGGTGAAGCATTTCAAGAAGGTAACCACATTAGGATGAAAAGATATCCCAAAACTCCTGCAAGTGAGTGATGTGCAGAATCAGAAGCTCTGATGCACTCTTCCAGAAAGCCAGCAGTATTTTGGGAAAGTAACGTAAGACCAGGAAGTAAGAGACTGCAGAGGGCCTGCAAATTGTAAAGCTATTTAACAGTAATCTATTTAGTAGAGGCATTTCCAGAACCAGTCTGCTTGAATTGTACCTTTTTTTGTGGAAGAAGAGGAAGCAATTCTCAAGTGGGAGGAGGAGTGAGTGTTAACAGTCTAGTTCAAATCCAAATGATAATTCCTAAGCAACCACATGTTTGTGTCAAAGAATAAACACAATACCTTCCTGTATTAAGCTGTTTTCCCATAGGTGAATTTTAAAAAGATGTCAGATTGCCTGGATTATAGTAATATTTTGCACAGAAATGACCTTTTATTTTAGAACAATGGAAAAGAGCAAAATAATATGCAGGACATTTCAGTTCTTTATTTCTTAGCATCATGTTTTTGCTTAGCATTCTCAATTATCTACCAGCATGCAGAAATATTCTTCTCCAAGATGACATGATATTACTTGTTCATTCTTTAGATGTCTATTTTGCCAACCCTTAATTGTTGTATGTTGGCCCTAATACTTTTAGAGTGGTTTGGGTGAGAGCTCAAAGTACAGTTTACTCTAAAAGGGAGGATTTCATTCCTTGCTTAGCTATTTTTTCAGTTCAAAAGTATCCTATGAATGTCCATGAGGAAAACCCTTCTGGGAAGAGTGATGGTGACTGAATACATCTTCCGAATCTGTCAAACCAAATATTACCTAATACCATATTCAAATGAGCTCCTCTAGTGACCAAAGGAGCTACATAAGAAAAATCCACTGAAGACAGGAGGATTCTAGAAGATAAAAAATTAGACTACCGAAGTGCTTGCTACTTACATATAAGGCCATCTTTTGCGTGGGTGTGTACTTAACATAAGATGACCCAAAAAGTAGAAGTTCCAAAGAACATGTGATCTAATGCAAGTTAAAATATCACTATTTACAAATACCTACAGTACAGAAATGAAGGAACAAAGTTATGATGGGTTATTTTATTATTTATATTTCCACACAGAAGGTATTGAGGTTTGTTCATAATTCCCATGGATGCTGCTGGCCAAGGATTCCAGTCTTGTGCACAAATGCTCAAGTGACTGAAGAAAGCGATGATACACCAGGTAACTTTGATCCTAAGCTTTCTGAAATAATAGTTCCCAGAAATGACAGTGTGCTGAAGTATTATCTGTTCCTTAAAATAATTTGAAGACTATTCATTCTGAAGCAGCTTTTCTTGGATAATCATTTTATGTGTTAGCAGCTGACTTTTTCATTACACCCTTACTTTCTGCTTTCTCTCTGCTGCCCTGTCCTTTTTTATTAGAAAAATGCAACACAACTTTTCCTTCTTGCCGTGCAATTGTCACACTTGCCTTCTCTATCTTTGAACTACTTCCTCTGTCTTCAAATTAATTTCCTGAAGCATTAGTTTTCTTTCTCCTAACAGTGCACTACAACTTCCTGACCCTACGGCACAGGAGTTCATAAAGTCATAAACCAAGTTCTTTAAAACCAAGCAGTGGAAGAAATTACAAGTGTGTTGGGTGGAAAATTAATTTTCAGGGTCTATCACAGGGTGGGGCTGAAGTAACATTAGGTCCCATGGCTAAGCAACGGCACTGGTCCTAGCACTTCTTGCTGGCTTGCTTCCCTTCATTCGCTGTCTATTAGTCATTCTCTGCTTATTGCGCAGAACTGCTGACAGACTGCATGCAGGACAAGAGAAACAGTTGAATCATCTCCTTTATCTAGACATCTACACAGCTGATGAGGAATGTTTTGATTTCAACACAAATTCCTGTTGCAATGTAATTATTTTCCATAAATTACTTAACTGCTCAGAACACATCAAGATACAATTTTCTAATCCTGAAAGAATATTAACACCTATAAGCATTTTGTGTGAGCTGAAAACTTACCCCTTGTGCATGGAGATATTCAACTGTTTTTGTTATTGTGAACAGAACAGCACTAGCTTCTCGTTCTGAGAAAAATTTTTGCCTAAGAATTTTATCCAGCAGTTCTCCTCCTTTCATAAGTTCTGTTACTACGTATACGTATTTTCCATCATCATACACCTGCAAAAAGTACATAAAGATGTAAACTTCAAAATATTCCTTCTCTGCTACCTTCCTGTGAAATGCACAGAGATAGTGAAGGTGCATCCACAAGCTGTTTTCTTCAAATATTTTCCCCACATTTTTCATCACACACTACCCAAACATTTTTCATCTTCTAGAAATGAACACAAAACTTTCTACAAAAAGGTAGAATAGTAATGAAAGAACATAAAAATACTGGCAATTAAACGTTTAAAGACAGAAAAGGATTAATAATGCAGTTTTCCCCACATAGTTTTACTGAAACAAATTAAACTAGACATGGGAGAAATTAAGAAGTAGTAATAAATTAGCAACTTGTCTAATTAGGGAAAAACCAGAGCTAATTCTAGAAGCAATTATTGCACTAAATTACAAATATGAGCAGCAATCATTCTAACTGAACAGTCAAACAAAATATCTAAGTTCACTTCTGTGAACACTGTCGTTAATGCATACAAAGCTGCTATGATAACAGCCTACAACTTATACATTATTCTGCACATAAAGCCTAAATCAAAGTCTAAAATTAATAAAAAAATATTTTAGCCCTTACTTCTAGTTATGGAAAATGGCTTAATTTTTGCATGGATTTTAACTTCTAGGGAAACAATAGCTGAGAATTATTGATATTATCACCAGGGGGCACTACAGACTGAACTATACCAAAACATGTTTTAAGGTATGCTTAAACATCTCATATCAGTTGTACTTTCTTTGGGTTTTACCTTCATCCAGAAAGTGGTTTCTCGCTTTAGCTGAACTTTTACAGACTCTGTTCCCTATTACTATTTCAACCTATATTTATGTTGATGTTGGAATCATTCTCTTCAGTAATATATGTGAAGTAAAAACTAGTTTGTGTTTAAGTAGAAATAATTATCCAAGTTGTAGTAAAATAAATTTCGGCATAGATACCAGCTAATTAAAGAGTTTTCATCCCAATTTCCTTGTCTTAAGCTACGTAGGGAATACAGGCTACTCAAGTTCTAAGCTCAGAAATTTTTTTGCTCTTAAGTATACTAAAAGGATTTATTTTCTCACCAAATAAAAAGTGAGGAAGAGCATTTAAGAAATAACTTCAGGCTTTACAAGCTTATGATCTTAAGGAGAGGAAGACATGATGGGTTTCCGTGTTCTCATTTAAGAGCAATTTTTGGCCCATGAAATATAAGTGACTGATCACCTGACTGTGTTTGTATTAAGACTTTAAATATTACACAGTATTAAACAGAAGAATTATCTAAATCTAGATATTAAACTGGCATTTTAGATTTTTTTTCAATAGGCACGCTCCCTCTAATCCTGGTATAACACAAAGAAACAAACTTATTTCATTTGACATGACAAAGTGCACACACTTTACTACTGCAGGGGACATTCAAGGAAAATCTGCATTTGGTTCTGTTTTATCTGCTACCCCTTGCTGGTCCTGTCTGCCTGCCAAAAAAACCCCACACCCCAAACAAATCATTCCCATCACTCCAGTTTATCTAATGGTACTATCAATTTAGTTGTTTGCACTGAATAAATACTGTTGAGATTATCTTCCCAACTAGGTGCACAGTATTATGCTAAGATCATAATTAATATTAAAGTTTTTAAAATGAACTCCTGCACATGCCAAAGATCAGTCAGGGTGTTTTCTCTACCAGGCAAACTGGAAGAAGCTATATTGATAAGCAGATGCAGGTAAATGAACAAAACATATAGTAATGGAGAAAGAGAACACCATTTTTCCACAGTGAAATAAGATTTCACACATATATTAGGATGTTTTTTAAACTCATAAGTAAGCACTTGGACCAGGAGAATGTTTATATTGTATTCAGGTGTCCAAAATACTTCTGAAAGATTCTTCAGCCAATGCTTTAAATAAATCAGGACAAAAGTTCAGTTACAGAACAGCAGCTAATAGGTAAAAAAAGGGTAAAATACATATAATAGTCTGGCACAGGAAGTTTCTAGGTAATGGTTTGTTGGAAGCTGTGTGCTTCCTCCGTTCTTACATGGTTTCCTAGGCATCCACTAATGGCCACTGTCAGAGGCAGGATATCGGGTAAGAAGGACATCTGATTTAGCACAATATAGCTCTTTCTTTTGTTTATATACTATGTAACTGAAAAAGACCACTGATAACAATCAGAAGGAAAAACCCCAGAGGACTGTGCACTGCAGAAATAATCTGGTGTTTTGAATATGCATTGTTTCAATCCAAACACCTTCAGAACTAAAGTACATAAAAAGGTTGAGCAAGAATGAAAATTTCCATCCTAATCTAAATGCAAATATTACTGCATTTACTTGAAATACAAGAAAGTAAAAAATATTCGTTGCAGAATAACAATTTCCAAAGACACTCATGTGATGCTGAAATATTTTATTTTGACATTTCAAAACAGAAACATTTAAATTTTGATGTGGAACTGAATGAAAAATTTAGTGAAATCCATATTGAGTTTTATTTGTCTAGTAATACACAGTACTCTTGATAAGTTTGAGGCCTGAAGGCCAAGTACTCCTTATGGTTTCCTCTGATAGCTGTAACAGCACACCACAATGTTATGGAATATGCAAGCAATCTGACTTATACATCTATATTAGGATAATGAAAACTTAATACTTATTTTTTTTACAGTATTGAATATTATACAAGTTTCTAATACATATGAATCCTGTACTTCTTTCCTTACACTGGACATACTTCCATAAACTGGGCTTTAGGAACTAATTTGAAGTAGAAATAAGTGAGAATTACAGCTTACTGTCTTCTCTTCCTCTGTGGATTTAAGGCTTTTTTGTTGTTGCCTTCTTTTGTTACATGAATATGAATGTTGGTGTGAATGAAAGATGGCTCCTATTGGAAGATGACTGATGATGATGAAGAATTAATTATAAAGTAGAGTGATTCAGCATGCATTGCAACTTTTCAAGGCTGCCTACATTTCTGTTCTCTCAGTGAAAAACATTCATAATGCTTAAGTTCAGATAAGTACTCTCATTCCTTATGCTTGTCTTCCTGTTTAATTCATCACAGAGGTTTGGATATTTGAAGTAACACATAAATCTAGCATGCAGCACTAAAAGCAACCTGTATGCTGATGCAGGTTCCCTGTTAGCAGTTGCTTTCAGGGAGCTTTATTGTCCAACCACATGAAGCAGAACAAAGTGGGATTGTAATTATGGTATCTAGCTTGAAATAAGGTAAGCTTCACGGTGGGCTCCCTTGTATATATCTAACTTTTCCCAAGAAAGGAACAAACTACATGACACAGACAGACAGATTATTGTAGGAGAAGACCTTTAGGCTGATGTCCTGGGTCGAGAGGCCCAGGACTAACTTTTCTTCTGATGCTGGGAAAACTGCACTTTTAGAAGACTCTAGTGTCTGAATTCATGAAAATATTCACTTTATGGCCAGCCAGGCTCTGTGAGATTCAAGGTCTCAGTTTTTCTGAGCCTGGCCATGTGCAGGGATGAGGAGGAGCAAGGCCCTGAGTATTTGACCCAAGCTGGCCAACAGGATTATTACATGCCATGAATGTCACATTCCATATAAATTAGAAAAGTTTGCTGCGTAGCAGGCTCTGCCTTGACAGCGGTGACCCACACAACTCCTTGCCGCGGTGCAGGACCCCTGAGGCCTCCCTTTCCTCCTGAAGCCGTTGCACTCACAGTGTCTGACATATGTTGTCCACTGCTGGGAGCACACAGCTGCCTGCTGATAGTATTGGCTGAGTATAATACTTGTAAATCTTATATTAGTATCGGGATAATACTGGTTCTTTAGTATTGTTGTTAATCTTATTCTATTAAATCTATTTACGTTTCAACCTTTATGTTTCTTTGCGTTCCCTGATTCCCCTTTCCTGGGTGGGGAGGAGTCATCAGATGATAGAATAATTGTCTGCACGACAATAAATTGTTGTGGGTTTTCTCAAACCATAACAGCCGAGTTCTCTAGTACTCATCTCCACAGTATTTACGAGCTACTGTTTCAATGGCTTCAAAATGTCTGAGAACCTCCCTTCAGCCGAGCTCAGCTTCCTGTAAATGGTTAGCTGGTTTCCTTGAGGTTTGGTTTTGGGGACCAGAATACTTTCCTGCAGACTAAGAGAGTCATTAAGCATATGCCTTTTTAATTTTTAATCCTCTTTAATGCATAATCAAGGAAAGAAAGCCAATTTTCTTTTTTTCTGTTAGATCATCAGAATCTACTGTTCACTATGAAAAACCTCTACCTCCAAACTTGTTATTCTTTGCTTTTTATGGTCAAAGAGTTTCTACAGTCAGAGAAAACAATACAAGAAAAAAAAAAAAAAAGAAAAAAAAACCCAAAAAACCAAACCAACAGCTAATCTTCCCTACAAAGACCAAGTAAGATACAAAGACCTTTAACAGGTAAAGAAAAATACCGGGGGTATGAAAATATTTCCTCCGCTACCGAGAAACACTCATTACTACCGATGAAAATTACTTTGGGTATTGTGTTATCACAAACAGTGAGTCCCCAGTTACATAGCAATGCACTTGAAAATTGCCTTTGACTAATGTAAACTAAAGTAGATTCAAAGTTAACTAAGCAACCAAAAAACTTGCTTGTTCCTTTAAAATGACAGCCAACATTAAATGAATTATTCCTGTGCTAGGAATTATGAAGGATGAATTATTTGACTGCTTAGGATTACATGTTGCATCAAAATAGGAGCATCTTTAAAAGATGACAATGTAAAAAAAAAATTGATATTGTTAAGTATAACAATATCCTAATACCATTTATTTTTAAATACTGAAATTATTTTATATAATGAAAAAGGGTAACAAATCTAAAACATGCACTTTGTCATCTCTCAAATTAAAAAGTGATATGCAATTATAATACACTAAAGGATGCCTCTGACACACTACTTACATCTTTTAGGGTAATAATATTTGGATGCTGTCCATAGCGCAGTAAGATTTCAATCTCCTCTGTTGGATCTCTTTTACTCTTGTCAATGATCTATAAGAGCAAATAGATACATAGGGATAATTCTTTTTTTTTTTTTGGGTGAGTATTATATAGTGTAACACTTTAGTGTGCTTACTAGCATGAACAGATAAGCAATATTTATTGTTGCTGGAAAAGGGCAGGGATTATAACCAAAACAGAGTTTGTAAAATTGGAACAGCAAGGCAAAGCAAAAAAAGTAGGAAAAAGCATAGAAAAGTGTCTCAGCTGAAAAAAATTTTGCAGAATTGATCCAATTCCTCAGGCTGTGATAAATAAGGCAAGGCTATTCAGTAGATAAGACTTCAAGTCATGCACCACTTAATAAAATAGGAATTTCCTAATTTGACATGAGATACAGGTTTGACAGTGCTAACAAACAGATTTTTACAAAGCTAATCTCAAAGAAATATTTAGTGCAGCAAAAGACAAAGGAGGTGAGTAAGGGAATCAAAAATAAGAAAAAGGAAAAATTTCTCAGAGTTAACTCAGACAAGCATTCTATTATAAAAGTTCATTTGAATGTCTGGAGGCTTGCTATCAGGCTCTGAAGTTCTCGTTGTGCAAAAGAAGCAAAACATTACTTTGCCCTACTTAACACGCATTCTTATTCTCCTTTTTTCCCCTCTCCTTTTGAACTGCAGAACTTCCTCTGATGTCTTCTCCATCTCTGTTTTATCCCTTCTTCCCTCTTGACACCCTAAGCCCTTGTTGCTACCAGCACCATTCTAACGCATAGGACGCTGATCACCTTATTCTTTTTCTCATGATTCCTTGTGGAAATAAATGCCCCAACAGAGACAGCATAAAAGTGAGGCAATCCTCACAGTAAATGTCATGCTTAGAGAATTGAGAGCTATACTAGTCCTTTCTTCCAGTTTCAAGAAATTATTTCAAATTGCGAACACAGAAGTAAAATCTGTTCCTGGCCAGAACCAGAATAGTCACAAGTATGTAACTACCAAATTGAAATTGGCAGGTTTCCAGTAGACAATATGTGAACAAGAATACATCAAAATATAATTTATCTTCCAATTCTATATATTTGAGTAGTGAGCTGTTGAACAATTAAAACAGAGAACTGCCTCACATTACAGGATTTAAGCATTTTTGATGGATTTTTCTTTTCTTTTTTGCTTTAAAAGTCTGCTAATCTATACTCCTGCTTTCATAATAACCATTCAGCTACACAGTGTTATACAGAGAGACAAAAAGATAAACTTCTCCCTCCACTTATAGGAATTCTACTGATTTCAACCAAGAATTTAGTACCTTCAAAGAAGTTACAAAAAGCCCAATAGAATAACATAAAAAACCCCAGTACCAGAAACCTTATTAAGAACTAGCAGGCAAAGAGAGATGAAGTTTATTCTGTAAGGTATACCAGACTTAAGCACTGTTACAAACTCCTACCAATCTGACAATTTATTAATCTACTTTTGAATCAAATTCCCCTTACATATAACTGCATTTTTAAAAAATGGTAGAAAGTTGTCAGCGTTTCAGTGTAGATTTCCTTCTAGAAGCAGTCATGTAACTTTCATCAGCTTTACTGTAATGACACAGGTGTTTCAAAGATCCACTACCCAAACCAGTATATAGTTAACATAACCCATAACAATTCTATACAAATATCTACTCGTAAATATTCTATTTGATTGATTAGTGTAATTCACATTTGCATCTAAAATCTTCTTATACTAAAAAATTATCTTACTTTGCTATGTTCTTTATGGTAAACATTACTTATGCCCAATGTCTATGATGCTGAAACCTGAGAAGAGTCGTTGTGTCATGTAACAAAAGTAATTACCTTTACAGCATATTCCATGTTTGAAGCTTTATGAATACATCTCTTGCAGATGGAGTAAGACCCAACTCCAATATCTTCCTTAACTTCATATCCATCAGTAAACTGAATGCTGTTCCTGTGCAACTGCTACCAAAATAACATTATCAATTAATGATTATTCTAAAGATATAACAGACATTTAAATATTCAGAATAAGTTTTTGAATTCCTAGTGATACGCTTCAAATTTTAACTGATGCCTGTACTAGGTCAAAGTTATCTAAAAAGACATTACCTTCTGTTTGATATGTGATAAATTATGTATTAGACACATTGTAAATAATGCACAGCGTATTTTAAAAACTGACAACATGATATTTCTGGTTACTGTTTTATTAATTTAAAGATAAAATCTCTGAAACAAAGAAGATCAGAAAACTACATGATAAAATAATGGTAAAAAAGCATCACTCTTTCTATTATCTGAATAGATGAATGCCAGCTGCAAAATTCAGACTAACTGAAGAGAGAATCAGATTAACTAGAAATTGCATGGAATGGCAGTCAAAAATCCTTTCACAGAAATAAAACGCTGAACGAAGGACAAGTGTTCACTCTTGTAAAGGAAGGAAATGGTGTTCTAGTATAAGGACTTTGTGCAAAGGATGCAAAGCATTTGCAGGAAACCATCTGGGTATCCTGCAGCACAGAAAAGAGGAAATAGGAGTGAGGAAGTGGTTGAGGGGCACAGAGGAAAGGCAGCAGAGAAACAGTCTTTTACACGAGAAGGAAGCACTATACAAAGAAAAAAATTCATCCACAAAACTACATGGGAAAGAAGGAGCACAGAAAAGCTTGTAGAAACTTTTAGCAAGACTTCAGGAACAGAAGTCATTCTGACCCATATATCAAAGACAGCTGCTTTAGAATATAAAAAAAATGGATCTAAACTCCTATGAAGTTTAATAATTTATTACATTGAAACAGGTAATGTTTCAAGCACATTATGACTATTCTAGACATAGGAGGATTAAAGAGATAAAAGAGCTGAAAATGTTTTGAATAAACTGATTTTTAAAAAATTCTCAGACATTTGCAAAATACCCCTGCAGTGAAAATATAAACTCAGTCATACAGCATACCTATAAATTCCTCCCTATTCAGCAGTTAAGAAGTTCTCAGCACAATTTAGATCACCAGGTGATTTTCACAACTCCATCTTCCTCAGCAATTAGAATTATTAAAAGCAGAAATGGGAGGTAGAAATTTTTGCAGAGGTTTTCTAGTTTTCCTTCCTGTATGTACATCTGCTTTTTTAAACTGTTGGTTGCAAACTCTCCAGTGCTGAAGTGTGCTTTCAGAATGACCTCATGAGGCAAGGCATGCCTCTCCCCCATTCTAGCATGAGGTCCACCTTTCTTGTCTCACACAAAAAGTGCACCTAAGTAAAGCTTTGTTGTCCAAAAATAAGTGCCCTAGCAGTATATAAGAATAGCAACCGCATTAGGCTATCAAAAGTGCCAATCTCACAAGTATTAATACAGGAGACTGTATTGGAGTATTTCTAATACTGCTAAGAAGCCAAAGCTTGTGTGCACACTGTAATGTTGACTTGCATGATACGCTGAAATTAGTCACAAAATATCACAGATTAGCACATTAACTTAAAGTGGCTCAAGATGACATCAAGTTAGGTGGGAGTGTTGATCTGCATGAGGGCAGGGAAGCTCTGCAGAGGGACTTGGATAGATGGGACCACTGAACCAATGTCATGAGCTTCAAGGTATGAGCTTCAAGGCCAAGTGCAAGGTCCTGCACTTGGGCCACAACAACCCCATGCATTGCTACAGGACTGGGGAAGTGTGGCTGAAGAGCTGCCTGGCAGAAAAGGACCTGGGGGCTTCTGGCTGACAAGTGACTGAATATGAGCCAGCAGAGTGCCCAGGTGGCCAAGAAGGCCAATGGCATCCTGGCTCATATAAGAAATAGCGTGACCAGCAGAAGTAGGGAGGTGATTATTCCCCTGTACTCATCACTGGTGAGACCACACCTTGAGTATTGTGTCCAGTTCTGGGTACCTCAACACAAGAGAGATATTGAGATGCTGGAGTGAGTGCAGAGGAGGGCAACGAAGCTGATGAAGGACCTAGAGAGTAAATCTTATGAAGACCGACTGACGGAGCTTGGATTGTTTAGTCTGCAGAAGAGGGGGCTGAGGGGAGACCTCATCACTCTCTACAACTACTTGAAAGGACACTGTAGAGAAGTTGGTGCTGGTCTCTTCTCACAGGTAATTATTGATAGAACAAGAGGAAATGGCTTCAAGCTGAAACAGGGTAGGTTTAGGCTGACTATTAGGAAAGAATTTTTCACAGAAAGAGTGGTCAGACACTGGAATAGGCTGCCTAGGGAGGTGGTCAAGTCACCATCTTTGAATGTGTTTAAGAGTCGTTTAGATGTGGTGTTGGGAGACATGGTGTAGGGGAGAACTCTGTAGAGCGGGGCTGATGGTTGGGTTCGATGATCCCAAGAGTCTTTTCCAACCTGAATGATTTTAAGAGCGATGCTATGCATCCTTTGTCAGATGTTCCATAACACACAGAAGTCCAAAACATCCAGTACAACTCACAATTGCACTGCAGCGCCTCTTACTGCACTGTACGAATCAACTGATTTTCATGCATAGTGGAAAAAGATCAAGATGTTTGTTATTCCCTTCTACCTTATTACAAAAGAGATGGTAGAACATTATAATTTTAGGTAGAAGCCCTGTGGCTGCTCAGTAATTACGCAGCTCCTGCACCTTCAGAAGTTTTGTTTGGATAAAATAATCTGATCTTTACTTTTCTTGTCATGGCACTTCATTCTGTGATGAAGGAAACTACCCCCCACCAATAGACAGCAATACTGCTTTACTGACTGTTTTCTTTTTTTTTTTTTTTTAAAAGCTGATGTACTCACCTGGACAATTGAATGCACTCCTACTGTCTGCATTGCCTGGCTTTCATCATCTGATGTAATAGCTACAAAACTAAATCCCCGAAAAAGCTGATGTGCATTAGCGCTAGGTGGAATACCAGGTGAATCTGAAAAACACATCATCTACTTAGAAGCAGAATTTTTAAAACACAGAGAGAAGATTCTGTCTACTCTGGAAAGTAAACTACAGCTTTATTCTATAAAGCACACAAATATTTTCTGAGGACCAAAATACAAACAATTACTGAATTGTTTTGCATACACTGTCAAGAAACACAACTGATAATCAATGACTACAAAGATCATATTACCGTCAGACTATATTTTATTATACAAAACCCAGTACACTTTGCAGACAATATCTCTGTATAGCATATCTATGTTATATTTATGGAGGAGCAGCACGCAAATTCTGTTAACACCCTAAATTTGTGAAGGCAAAAGTTTCTATTGTTTTGAATGAATCAGTGTAGAACTATTCAGAGACAGATCGTACCGAAACAGCAACGTTGCCACCCAAAGCACGAAAAGACTAAGCTTCTGTATATACATAGTAGTAGAGTCACCACCATGAATTAAATGAAGCCATAGAGTATAGCCTTTAAAGATTCCCAAACATGGATAATCTTTTTGAATTAGAAAAATCAGATTACTTAGATGAGGAAAACTGAATTTATGCGCACATTTTGTTGCTGGGGATTACTTTATTTTTAGCATAGGACAACTCAGTTTTCCCTCACGATATATTTATGCCAAAGACCACAAAAACTATTATTAACTATGGAATACTTGTCTGTGAGCATTCATTTAGCCTAGTAACACCTGGAAGAACAGGAGCAATGTGTCTAAGATTTGCTTCAGTTCTTCTCTTTTTACCTTTTGGAGTTTTTGCTGTAAATTCAGGGTCAAAATAAAACGTATCTTCAGGTCTGCCAGTTGCAGGTTTAAAAGGGGGATGAATTTCTCTCCTGTACAATTTCTGAAGAGAAGGTATAAGCCAGAGTGAATTAAAAAGTTCTATGACACCAAACTTTTAACTAAGAAATTTACTGAATTTATTTTGAATTAGACACTCACATTCCAATCTATTTTGGAAAAGAATGCATGCCTCTTAATTTCTTCAACTCCATCTGGACCTGCTCCTTTTATAAGAAAGGAAAAAGTTGGCAAATTATTTCCTTCTTAGTAAAAAGAATGACTAGCAAAATCATATTTATTTTTTTCTCCTGCATTAATTTTAGACACATACATAGCAGAAAAGCAAACAAACAATGTTCTAACTTCAAAGCCTACTACAATGTTCTAACTTCAAAGCCTACTTTACACAAGAAACTGTAAACTTAGTTTAATGATCACTGATGTTACCAATATTATGATCAAATTTAGAATATTCTGCTGAACACTTTACCTAATCTGTTTGCTGGGTTTCTTTTGAAGAGCATTCGCAGAAGACTTTGTGCTTCAGGACTCAAGAACTGGGGCATTCCAAGTTTGGCCCTATAGAACAAAAATAATTAATAGCATACAAACACATTTAGGTAAGAATTAAACTCTGCACTCCCCCTGTCCTTTGTCATTCAGCAAATCCATATCAAACAAAACAGCACCACTGAGAAATTGTCTTCAAACATCAGAAACAGAACAAAAGTGCTGTCAGTCATGTAAACTGGTAATTTCATTTTTTCCTGTTTTGAGTAGGATAATATTTTCAGTAGTGACTCAAACTTAAGTAGAAGAAAAGGTGGTAAAAAACACAGAAAGAAATAGTTACAGGATAACAATTTACAAACTCGTAAATTTTTGTAATATGCTTTGATTCACTTTCCAGTTATTACCAAATGACATCAAACAATCAAATCCATTCTGATAGTAAAAGACATTTCAGAAGTGGTAAGAAAACCACCTCAGTATGACATCAAGCAAGACAACAGGAAACCTAAGCTACGAGACAGAAATTGAATTAAGGTAGGACAGATCTTCCAAGATCAGCAGGTAAAAAAAGAGAGAAAGATCACTGTCTGCCTTCTTTCTTTTTGCTCCCTCCAAATCCACTTCAAATACTACTTTCTAGCTTGCTGGTCTTGAATTTTTAGATTAAAGTTTTGTAGCTCTGTCATTTAATTTTATTTTGTAACCTCACCATATTTTTCTCCTGCCCATTTATTGTTGAGCCTCCATCATCTCACTATTACTAGGTCTCACTTTTTCTTGTGATCATGATAATGGTAAGAAAGGATGTAATATCTTCCTTTCCATCCTTTATTCAACCTGTAGCTTGTATCCTTCCATAACAAGCCATGACACAAGCTTCTGGTTCAAGCAGACGTGCACTGCCTTGTGTTCCAGTTATTTGTAGATATGCACCCCCCCCGTCACTTCAGCAATTACATGCACATTGCTATGGATTCACTATTCATTACTTTAAAACTTGATTTTACTAAATTTCCATTCCTTTCTGCATTAAAGAAGCCAGGGTGGTGGGGTAGGGGGGGCAGCAGAATCTGAAGAACTCTGCCTTCTCTGGGCTCTTCAATAACATGCTACAGGCGAGACCACGAATTGAGCAGAATGGGCAGTGTGGCATTTGATGCTTCCCCAGTTGCTCTGTATCACTAGCAGCTGAATTCTAACTCATGCACTTTATATGTAGAGATTTCATTGCACCTTCACTTAATGTCATTTCTGCTCATGGCAAAGTATCAGAGACCTATGCTGTAGGAAGGAAGCAAGAAATGGTATCATTTATAACGTTACTGAAACACAGAAACCAGACAACTGAACATGGTAAGGCTGTGCTGGAGCGAGTGGAAATCTTTGTCTTATTATAATCCAAAAGAGCTCCAACAGGTCAGTAGGATGCAGCCCTGGAGGTTCATCATTAGAGGTCAACTGCTCAGAAAAATTTAAAAGCAGGCCAAAAACACGATTGCAATTAATCTTATGGAGAAGTGACTCAATGAACAGAAACAGAACACGTAGAAGAAATTCTAGAGTACTGCAGTCCACAGTGGAGTGAATTGGAGGCCCTTATGCAAAATCACAAAAATGAAGACTGTCATTGCTCCCTTTCCATCATGAAGGAGCACCTCTCACAAAATCTTTTACTGGCTGTGTGACACAGCAGAAGAAAAGGCGATCACCAGGTCCCTCTGAGGTCCTAGATTAAACAGCTACATGAGTGACAGCAATTTTTTTTTTTCTGACATTCCTGATGGACAAAGACAAAGGCATACCTCTTCAGTAAAGGAGAAAAGATGCTTTAAAAAGTTAACTTTATTGCTGCAAACTATATTTTCTTCAAATGGCAGAGTTTCTCAGTTTTAAGTAAAACACATAAGGATGAACAAAAACTTGTCTTGGTAATGTGAGACAAAGAGCTCAGGAAAACATATGTTGTAAGATGGATGCATTTTCTGTGGATTTTCAGGAACAGAAGGTAAGAAAAACAATATATCTTAAATGATACACTATGAAAATATAAATCTGTATGCACACTTGTCCATTTAAAACAGTTTTATGAAAAATTTAAGGAGAAATATAGCACATTTACTAGTATACGGAAAATAAAAAGAAAACATTCTGCCATTCTTATGGGCCAGACAAAAAATGTGAACTTATCAGAAAAGACTTCAAAATATCTTCTGTTTTTCAGTGGTTCATATTACCAACAGCAAAATAAATTAACATATATGTAATAATAAGTGTACAGAACATTAAAACAGAGGTAAAATTTCTTTATTTCATACCACATTTTTTGTGCGGCTCTCTGCAACTATAAACAATTACAAAGATTAGAAAGTGAGAAAAGAAAGAAGTTGGAAAGGGAATTAGAGATACATGCTCGGGCGAAATCTGAAAGTAGTTATGAATGTCAATTAACTGTGGAGATGCAAGGAGGAAATCCTGTGTGGCAGCTGAATATAGAATATTTTTGTAGCAACAGCGGAAAGACTGTTGAACAGAGTAGAGTCACATGCAGACAGAGTAAGGAAGAGAAAGATGCAACTCGAGACAAGGATGGAAAAAATGCATGGATTCTGAAGTAAGTGAGAGTGCAGCAAAACTATCTCAGAATAACTTCTTGTAAATAGGTGATCAGAAGGAGTGTACGCTTGCTGTGAATAGATAGAACCTTTTAGTTAAAGATGTTCAATAATCACAACATGAAGATTTGAATTGGCATGGTGTTGAGTCAGCAGAATAAATTAGCACCACTAAATACATTTGCAAATACAAGATGAAGAAGAAAAACAAGGGCCAAGGATAACATAGCATGTGTGCATTACGAAAGCAAAAGCAAGGAAAAGAATGAGTTTGTTTTCTAGCGGTTTTCACATTCTAATTACTTCAAAAAAATATGAAAGAATTTCATATATTTACATTTCCAAATAGGCTGTTGGTGCAAAAGAAATGCTGGCTTTGATCCATAGGTAGACAAGTGGTAACAGGACTAAGAATAATGATAAACAATGAAGCAGATAACAAATGAGGGAACTAAAATAATCTTACGAACTTCCATGGAAAAAACCCCAAATGGTATTAGTAAAAAATGGCTGCAAACAGAGAAGTAAAACTATGACATGAGGAAACAGAATTGTTTGCACAGTGTTAGGCTACAGTCCCAAAAGTAGGACAATTATGTCACAGGTTGTATTAGTTCAGAGAATATGTAGGGGATCAGCAAGAAGAAAAAAAAGAAAAAAGAAAAAAAAGCAGGCCCTCACTAGCAAAACCAAGAATGTTAACTGCATGAAGGAAAGCAATTTCCACAATACAGCTAATGCAAAACCTATACTGGAAACAGCCAAGGGGAAAATTGGAGCTTGGGCAAGTCATAGGAGAGTACATAAGGGAGGGTGCACTTTAGCAAATAGGGGAAGTATCAGTGAAGCAAGTTGTTGGCAGCACCAGTAATATAAAGAAGTGGGGTAAGGAACCGACAAGATAGAGGAGGATAAGGAGAGAAAATACTTTCTCAAAAAAAAAACTGAAACAAAAAACAACAAGGAAAAATGCAGAGGTTATCAAAAAAGGATAAGAAAGTTAAAAAATATTATGGAAATAAGATGGGAAAGATCATATGATTGGAGAAGTTATTATTACAGATTAAAGAGCTGCTATGAAATTCTTTGTACCTGGTATGGGGGAGGAATAGAAAGGCAAATTAGATAGGCGGCAAAGGGAATTAATAGTATGGAATAGGGAGTGAGGATTTACAAGTACCTTTGGAAATGAGGGAAGAGTAGAAATTAGATATTGCAGCCCGGAGGGCATCCCTGTAGAATACCTGATGAGATATATAAATAAGAGTGTACTCACTTGAGAATCAAAGTCATGGTTTCTTTTCTGTCTTTCCCTTGGAAAGGTAGAGTACCAGTGAGCATTTCAAACTGTATAGAGTAAAACTTTCATCAATTACATTACCTGGACAAAATCTAATTTTTGACAAAACTACTTAGCATCTTAACCTTCCAAAATTCATGCATGTTAACAACCAAGTCTGTGCAAAACAACTTCTTATTGTACAATTTAAATGACTATAAACATCGAGCAGCCCTTGCCATTTTTAAAGCTGCAAATCCTTTTTCTATATTGATATCTTGCTTTACATGCTTCTATCTGAGCAGTTCAGACTATAATGTTCTGTGTTCCATTTCTGCCTTAAACATTTTATTCTTGGAAGACTTGACCTATACAACTGTATTTTAGTTTTCAAGAGGCTGGGGGGGTGGGAAAAAGATTCAGCTTGCAAAAGTTAGTGATGATTTCTCCTCATGCAGAGATATTTAAAAAGGTCAAAATATTTAAAATTGGCATGTATACAGCCTTCATTGGAAAGGGGAAAAAGGTTAGTTGATTGACAAAGACATGCATGATGAAGAGTGGTTACCATATGCATACAGTGGAAATAAAGCCTGAAGGAACACGTAAGAGCTACACAGTACGTGCATGCACATTCTACAGTGCCTGGTAGTAGGCAACAGACACTGTTAAAATACTGATTTGTTCTGAAAGTGACTGAGTAAAAACATATCAATAAAAAGGCATTTCTGTTGGGCTTCAGGATACTACAGAGATTAAATCTAAGTGAGGTATTGGTAGCAGTCACAGCAGCCAACACTCTGAAGCAGAAATTCTGATTTTTGGTTTAAGAATTGGCAAACCAGCTTAGTTTAATGAAATTTCATGGCATACACTTAAAGGAGCCCTCTGAACATCTTATGTAAACTTAAGTCATCCAGAACACAAGGTATCCTCCCTTTCTCCCTTTTCTGGTATGACCCAAACATTCAGACTTCTAAGCTTAAAAAGCTTACACAAATAACTTGAGTGAATGATGTGTGCCAGTAGTATTCTTAGATCTTCCACAATAGCATACTAACAGAATTCTTTAAAACCCCTTTATATTAAAATAAAATTTGAAATTTCTTACTATCCTAGAAAGTATTCAGAGAATGAAAGTTGCCAGCTCTTCAATACTGCTAGATACTTTTTGCTCAAAATATTATTTTTACATAGATATTTATATTAAAGTTTTAAATTTAATATAATGCCAACATGAAAATAATTAAGACAATTGTCAGGAAGATGTGAGAGGCATAAGCCAACATTATCAAAAAAGTTCACCTTCTGTTTGTTTATAGATTAGATGATCTTTACAAATTGCACTTGCAAAAGAACTTCCTTTTTTAAAAGGTAAATTTGTAGTGCTGCATGTTTCACTTGCATTGGCTTGAAATAAAAAGTTTCTTTAGACAGCTCCTATTTGTCACAAAAATAAACACTTGTATTCAAAACTTGGCACATGTGTTCTTTGTGCCTCCCAAAACTACTATATTCCAACATCAACAGGACAATAGGACTTTAAGAATAAGCCAGAATTGGCCTTCAGCCTTCCTTAGTTATAATTTTTATTTCACTAGGAAAGTATCTCAACAAATTGATAATGCTTCTGGAAACTTTAAATGACTGTTTTCTGATGCCTGGCATGCCTTCAAACAATCACTCTTAAAAAGGACAAATTGGAATATACTTCTCAAGGATGGTTTAAACATATCTAGTGTCTAGCAGCAGGTGAAAAGAGGCCAAATGAGATTACTTTCTAGTCTCCATTTCTATGCTATAACTTCTGTTCTATCTAGATACTGTGTGCTTGTACCACACCAACAACCACTTGAATTCTCAATCAACACAGATTCTAATTAAGAAAGTGAGTGGATAGATACAGATTGTCTAGGAAAATTACCATGTGAACTAGAAATGGAACCAACAAAAATGTGTCTTAGAGAGAACTGCACCATATTCCATATACTAATTTAGATAGTTTGCTTTTTAAGGTCACAGTTCTGTATTCAAAGTAGAAGCCACTGTTTAAAACGCACTTAGACTGTGAAAGCTACACCAGTCATGTTAAACATCTTTCAGCAATTTTCAATTCTAACATATGTATTTTATAAGCACAAAATTATGCTTTCCAGCTTTATAAAGTAAAGCTGAAGTTTAACTATGTTTGCATCATCAACAGCAAATATTCTGCAACTACTCTATAATTAACTTTTAATTTACTGTGTTCTTACTGCTGTTGTGAGGGCGTCTGTGTGCTCTTGTCTGTCTGGGGAGACTTTAGTTATCAGGTGCTACTTTTACATAGTCAGTTTTCAGATCACAACAGCATTCTAGATGATTATAAGGTGATAGGACGACTTATTTTCAGACAAGAGTCCTTCTCATACTACAAAACGCACACATTAGTTGTACTGTTACAGTTATATGTAGCAGAAACATTAAGAAGCAAAACCATTTCCTTTAAAAAAATACAAGTGTTTAATCTTTATGTCAAAAACGCGCACAAAGATTACAAATATTAAAAGCCATTCAGCATTCCTAAAATACCAAACATTATCTATTTTTCCTTTCCAAAGCCATATTTGATACACGCATTATTTTCCCTGACCCTGCAACTTCACAGAAGTTAACTCCTTGCAGAAGCATCATAAACAACTGAGCAACATCAACTCAGTGTCATTTAGATTTTGATGAGCGAGAGCAACAGCTGTCATTATTCCACTGAATTGTAATTACACTGGAGATCAATTAGAAAGTTATCCCTCATTTTTTTCTCCACTTGAGAATAAATTCAAATTTAAGATTTGGATCTAAATTTTTCCCCACCTTAAGAGAGACAGTACTTTTTTCCTTTACACTTTAGTATTCCTATTAATCTCCGTAACATTCAAACTACAATAGATGCACAATATTTCAATTCAATGGTAACAAAAATAGAACAAGTAGTTGGTGTTGATATAAAACCTAGTCCACGTTGATCCAGATTCTGTGGTATCATTAATTTAATTTAGACTTTTTTTAGCAGTTAGAATGAATTTAGAGCTCACCACACAGTTCAATGTTTGATTTGTTTCACCAAATCTTGCAAAGCACAGTTTTGCTGTTATTTACATTTACCAGAAACCTACCATTAAAACACCAAAGGACCACCAGTCTGCACTCTGTGTATGGCCTCGTCTGTTAACAACTTCTGGTGCCATATATTCCACTGTTCCACAGAAAGAGTAGGCTTTTTTTTCATGATCAATTGACTCCTTGCTTAAGCCAAAATCTGGAAGAAAGAAAATAATAGTTCTAAATGTATTTTTTGTCCCTTTATTCAATCCCTCACAGTTAATACTTTCACCATAATGTGAAATGTGATACTTTTAAAATTTGTCTATACACCCAGATACACATATGGAAAACACCAAATTCTCCTCCCCTCTCTGCATTATCACAGATCTGTAGCATCAGATATATTTGTAAAGGAGGTATCTTTTTTTTTATATATTTATATATTTCCTTTATTTCAAAATAATTATTCAGTTTGCTCCAGAGAAAAATTACCTAGCAGCCAAAATTACTCATTTTACCATATCGCTGTACCAAAACCAACAAAAAATGCAAAGATTTTACTATGAACAAAAAAGTTCCAGGTGTTGCAATTTCCCTTGACTCACCTGTTAATTTGATATGTCCTTCCTCATCAAGTAGGATGCTATAAAACAATAAAAAGAATAAAATTAACTAAAATATCTTTTAACTGTCGTTTCAGACAATGTAGTGACAACATTTAGGAATAAACAGAACAGCATACACAAATACCAGCAGAATTGAACATTTATCTTGAACTTTCGGTTTTGCCCGTGTGTCATTAAGGCAATTGTTAAAAATACAGTTCTATTTCTCTTCAGCTATTTCTCTATTTCTGTCTAAAAATGTGTGTTTGCGTATGTATATGTATTCACTTGCAATTACCATTTCAAAAGATGTTGACCACTTCAAATAATATCAAGTAATAAACACTTTAATGTTGTACCAAAGGACAGGACCCACAGGCCCTATACTCAGAGTAGGCCTTGTGCTTCCGCATGCTTATTTCAATTACAAGAACGGCCACACTTCTCTCAAATGCCAACTATCCTTAACCGCTACTGAATAGAATCACAATTCAAAGCAGGCAAGATAGTCAAGAACTGGATTCTGTAACACCACCTGCACAACTGGTATTGTTCCTCGAACTTCTCCTGCAGGGAACTACATTTCATCCTGAGGATGAGACATGACCCAGGTGCACATCACTTGCGCAGTTCCCTTGCCCTTCCCTTTTCCTCCTTTTAGTTTCCACAGTGGGAAACAGCCCCACAGTATAGATACAGGCTGTAAGAGTTACTGCTATCTCATTCATAACTTGCAAGTAATTTTAACTTTTGATAGGTTTTTTTATTCAGGTACACTCAAGACTTAACACCAAACATAATTCATTCCCTGCTCACTTGTAAGTGCAACCCCATGCCAAAAGTCTCCACATTTCTGACTTGAGTGTGAATCTTGCCCTTCCTGTTAGTCAGGGCTAAACACTTTTTCACGTGTGTCTTCTCCAGGAGATGCACAAAAGAACAAGCAATCCTAATGGAACTTCCACATAACAGCTTTGATACTTATTACTTATTTAATCTTTTCCACTAATACTTTACATGAGACAGTTATCTCCCATGGACTGTTTAGGGTCTTCGTACAGCCATAACAGAGAAGTAGGATCACCAAGGACATCAAGACTTCAGAGTTACTACAAATCTCCTTGCAATGAGCCAGAGTATGTTACTTATGTGATTAAGCACAACAGAGAAGAATGCATTACATCATCACTTAGATTCCTTTCCATGGAGAGAGTAACGCTACAGAACACATTTATATCTGAAAGGTTCAAATGTTCCAGATGATTGCAATGACATTTTCTTCTTTACATCTTCTAAAACTAAAAAAATTACTTCAGGAAAGACATAAACAGGAGACAGAATTCAGTCATTTGAATGAAGCATGGATGACTAATATACTGAGACACAACACCATACCAGAATTTTAACTTCAAGCTTATTTTTAAGTTTGAGTGTAATTATGTGGTCCTCAATCCGTTAAATAAAGCCTGTGACTTCCTATTTTCATATTTGACTTTAAAATTTAAACTCCATTCTGCTCTTTCGGCAGTGGATTTTAAAAATCAGCCTTGGAAAAGATGTTTGGTGTTAGGCTTTCAAATGCAAAGACACAACATTCAACTGTAACTTTACATCATGCATTTGTTCTAAGTTTATCTCTAGTGCAGAAACTCTACAACAACAACAAACAAAAGGCCAATGAGGTATTTTCTCCATTGTACACTCTAAACCACCCGGAAAATGAGAAGTAGGAATAGTTCAGCACACTCTTTACTTAAATTAACATAGATTACAGCACTTGGCATGTAATTTTGCAACTGGATGCTCACGTTTGAGTGGAAATGAAATTCAACCTTTTAAATTAAAATAGCCCACAAGCTTTTTCCACCTCCCTCCTTTTTCAGTTTATGTAGCAAATTACTGAAGTATAACAGCTAGAAAGAGAAGTGCACAGGTACAAGCACTATACAAATCAAATTAATACACTGCATTTGTGACCAAGGAGTCTTACTTTTCTGGTTTTAGGTCCCGGTATATTATTCCAAGACTATGTAGATGGTCTAAAGCAAGTGCTAATTCTGCCAGGTAAAATTTAACATCGTCTTCTGTGAACATCACCTGAAAAAGCAAGACAATGTATATTCTATATGTAAAATCTGTATAGTTCACACCACTACCAATTAAACAATGTTTTTGCAGAATAGTTCTTCATAATAGTTTAATTCATTTATATAGAAAATCCTAGAAATTTAAATTTCTTGGTTAGACAAAACCTAAGATTTTAGAATCAATACCATTTCACAGCACATACTTGAAAAAGAACTTCTGAAGCCAATATTGTATTATTTGTTCTGCAAAACAGAGGTAATTTGCTTCTGATTGTTCAAGAGAACAGATGCATTGCAGTGGGACTGAATAATTTTGGGAAGCATTTAAAGAATATGATTACCTCTTTATTAGATGCGACTATTTAATTTCCAGACAACAAATGGACTAAAGTCCAGATGTCCAAATTGTGTCTACAAAATCAGAGAGTCAAGAAAAGCACACACATGTCGTTTTTGAGAAGACTGTCCTGAAGTACTACGGGAAATAAGTTACCATGATGGTAAAATCCCCAAGATGCAGCCTGAGACATAACTGCAGAAAAGACAGATCAGAGTAAACTAAGGAAACAGCCTGTGTAAGAGCTCAGGTAAGATCTCAGACAGCAATCCCAAGTTCTCTGTTAGGAAGATAAACTAATACCTGTATAGATTCACTGAAATGAACCTATTGTCCCAATTACATTAACAACTGTTGCGACCCACTAAAAGAAAACATTACAATTGAGTTTTTCTGAGAATTTAGAAAAAGATAGAAATTAAAAAAATAGAAACAAATCATGCAGGATATTTTTATCTCAGTTATTACTCTGAGTCTCTCTTTCCCTTTTTATTTTTTATTTTTAAATTTAAGACTAACATCTTTAGATAGAGCACATGGCCTGAGGGGGACGGGGGGTAAGAACAGAAAATAAAAAGGCAGGCCATGGGGAGCACAAATGAACATTAGTTTAAGCTAGAGTTAAGAATGGTCAATATCATGCATTCTCCCCTTAGTGGTTTAAAGGGAGAAAGCGATAGCAAAGCTTGTACAAAAGGTTGTTACTGATGTTACCTCTACAAAAGAGCCAATATTTAGTACAGGCACATTCAAGAAGGGAAATTTCTATAAGAAACATTTAAAAGCTCAAATAATGAAGGATCCCATGAGGATGATAATACACCCACACTATGTTCTTTAAAAACACTGCATGGAATTCATCTCTCCTAACCTTAAACATCTGCAGTGTAGGCATCTAGCTCTGAATTAATAATTTTTTCCTTTGTAGTCGATAGGGAAAAAGCAGGAACTTTCAGGCAACAGTTTATCTGATCTATTTTAAAACCACATGAATTGATAGGTGGATGACATTAATTGCATCCAGCATGCCCATTTCACTCTATCAGTTATGAACAATTAGCTGATTCAGGTACCCATAATGAATATTTCTTATCTAGCCATATTAAATCTTTTAAAATGGGGTTGCTTAAGATGAAAAAGTCATCAGCAGGAAAGCGATATACATTCTTTCTTGGGAATCAAGGAAGAAGTACGGATTTGAAGAAAAAAGTTTCTGAATTTTAGAGTACTAATAACTTTTTACTTATCTGTGGCAAAACAAACTAAAAGCAGCAAATTGAAACTGATGGCTTCCATTAAATCTAATAATTTATATGGTCAGCACAGAAATGAGGATATATCTATACACAAAATGCATTGCATTCTATGTTCCTTATAACCATACAGCTTTGTAATGGTGACCCAACAATTCCAGAATAATTTGTAGCAAGGGAAAATGAAAGGCAGCTACAATTACAATTTCTGGCTACCAGATATACATTAGATATATTTACATTTCTATTCTCCTATGTATTTGTTGGATGTTTTTACATATAAGTGATTCTAAAAAAGTGTAAAAAATTTGGATTTATGAAATACGAAGTGTTAGCATTTATTTTAGGAATTGTAATCAAATTGATTTGAGGTAACAACTTTGAAAAGTTTGATTATTTCACATATCCACACAGAGATATCACCAGCTTGACAAAGGCAAAGTGTTAATGTTTGGAAAATTATTAAAATAAATGGAATACGATTCTTGCTTTCTTTATATTCATAAATACATTTGTGTTCATGTGTAAATCATAACAAAAACAATCTGACATTAAATTCTGGATATTAAAACCAGACACAAATCAGTTAATTGGAATACAACTACTTTATATAAGTCCATGCCCTGAGACTCATCTTTAAACATCATAGCAGTAAGAGAATAAAATTTTGCAAGGTGTAAAAAGCAGCACAGAAAGGCTGCTTGTCTAAGTCTTTTTTAGAAACAATGTAAATTACTAACAGCATTTTCATAAAGCGACTACTTTGTGCAAAAAGCCTCAAGCAAGCAAAAACACTTACCTGGTCAAAAAGAGACATTCAAAATTTTATTCAATGAAAAATAAATTTAAAAAGTAAACTCTCCCAATATAGGCAGTTTATAGTCAAATTTTATCAATAGACAATTTTAAAATTAAAAGTTTACCTCTTTGGATAAACGTGTAAACAAGTCTCCTCCCCTGAGAAAATCCAAAATAAGATATAGTTTCCCTTCTGTTTGAAAAGCTGAAAAGATCAATTAAAAAAAATTAAATATCATCTAATTGTACCCATGATCAGAAGAATACCACACCTAATAATTCACCTTTATTTGCATTATCAAAATTGTTCTTCTTTCTCCTTTGTGCAAAAAATTATTTAAACAAATTAAGTAACTGTTCCTCTATCATGGATCAAGTAACTCTCATGCCATGTGAAAGCAAAGCAACTCACCAATGGAATTTCTAAAAAAATAAACTATACTTAGGTTAGTCAGCATTTAGTTCCAGACTTTGGAAGTAAAAGGCCTAGATTTAAAAGGGCAAATTAGCAACTAATACACATATTCTAAAACACCTGGAAACTCATCTTAACAGGGAAATCTCATCTAGTTTCCAGGAAGTGAAAAGTAAATTAGCAAAAGCTACATTATTTAAGCCGTATCAGAGAGTGATAGAGAATCTGAGAATTGAACTGCGGTGAAAAGTGGATCCTAAAAGAAAAAAACTGAAAAAAAAAATAAATAAGGACAACAGAAACCATTCTCTATAATTTTTTAAGTTAACTTTCTGCATGACATGTTAAGAGCACCGATTTCTTCCCCAGCTCTACATGAATAATTTTTTCATGGCTGTCCATAATATTAAAATTTAAAGGCATATTCCTACCAATTTTGATGCAACTGGAAGTAATGCCATTGCATGTTTTCTATAGATTAAATAAAGTAAGAATAAGAAATAATTTAAAAAAGCGAATGAGTGAATGATGTATACAAAAGGTAAGAAGTTTTTGAAAAGAATGGCTAGATATAAATAGATAACCGCTTTGTACTAAAGTGGAGGGCTAGAAGACTCTCAGTCCTATGAAGATAGAGCACTGTGCATGAAGTTAGTCATCTGCTTACTTTGCATAAGACTTACTACACATCGAGTCTTTGTACTATCAGGATTTAGATAGCACACTAATTTTTTATGATTCTCTGAACCACAAAGCAAATACTAGGTACTATCTTGACAAACACCTCATTTTATGGTATATAAACATAAATTTTCCTGCAACTTACCATAATGTAACTTGACAATGAAAGGGTGGTTAACTTCTACTAGGATATCACGTTCCATTTTTGTCCGAACCCGATCTCGAACTACAACAGAACATGAGCAAGACTTAACAAAAAAGAAGTTTACATTGTGAATCAGTATTTCTCCAATGTTTCCTGATGTACTTCACATTGTATCCTGTAGCATTACAAATGTATGCAGGTCACTATACACAGAAGAGACTTGAGAGAATTTATTTTACAGTACAGAGTTTTCTGATAAATCCTATGCATTTCAATCTGCTTCAGTTTCTGCTACTGGCAAAATCTGACACTGGGTAAATGAATTTAATAAAAGCACAAAAGAAAAAAGCCATCTTTCAACCTGCCTTATAATTAAACTATTAAACAATAGAGCAAATCTGCCAAATCTACGTATAGAAAACACAGGCATTTTCTCTACTGTTGAAAAGTAGGTAGAATTAAAGTTATAGCAAAACAAAATTACAAAACCAATTATACTATTATAAAAATGCTTATATTGGTTTAATTCATTCAAAATAACTTGTGCTTTTAAGATATAAAGTACCCTCATAATTTGGAAGAGAATTTTTTTTTTTTAAATTTCCTTTATTATGAACTTAGACTAAAAAGAATATCTATCCAACATAGCATGTACTTCAGACAACCTGACAAGGTTTACTGGGGATAAACATGTGCATGGAGGAGCACATCAGACACCAGAAGCAGTTACTGCTCAAGCTGCCTCTGCTATCCTGTCCCGTCCCACCATGGTGGCTCAGAACAGGACTTGCATCTGCTCTACAAAGATTAAACTAACTGAGGACCACGTGCAGATGCCCTGGCACATGGGGCCGGCTGAAGCCCAGCAGGGTGGTCAGCTGAGCACAGCACCTGCTTCAGCTGTTCTGGGCAACTCCCCTGCCACTCCAGCCAGTCCCTTGTTCCCATCCAAAACTCCAAATCTGCCAGGAAATGGGGACAATTCAGAACTCTTCCAGATGAGAGGTAGCAAAGTTTACCACAGTGGTTTAGGATGTTGCATTTCTCTTCTTTTCCCTTATTCTACATTTTGTTACTGCCCCTTTTTCAAATCTTACAACTTCTTGAAGGAAGCGACCCTGTCCAAATTTGAAGTCGCTGGCATTCCTTATATTCCTTATACAGTTAACAAACCACAGTTTGCAGATTAAAACATAACAGGGAAGGGGAAAAAGTCAATCAATCAATCAATCAATCAAGAAACAAAAGGGTTTTTTAGAAGTTTAGCTACCTGGTCCCAGAAACAGGCACTTAAAATAACACAGGTATGTGTAGAATAAAAGTTATATGGGGAGATTTTCATGAACGAATAAAGCTATCACGTTTCCATCTCCCTGCAAAACAGATTCCTAAAAATGGAAGCACGTGAAATAAGTGCCCACCAAGCACAGAGAGAACACCACATTTGAATTCTGACCTTTGAATCTAAAGTCATGAAAACGTCACAAGACAGTTATGTGATTTCACTGTTCCAAGGGTTCATGTGAATTACAGAACTGAAATTCAGAAGTCTCTTCTTTTTTAGGCAGATGCAGTGGAGAAAAAAATAAATTCAAAAGACCCAAGTGTCTAGTGTTATGAAACAGTTACATGGATAATAAGCCTTATTTCTGAAAAGCTAGAGAGAGTCCAGATTTACAAAATCTCTACCAAAAAAAGTGTAAGGAACTGAGCTCATTTCAGACATCATTATAGTTTCCATAAGTGTACTGCTGGAAGTACTGATTTTTCTTAATACGTTTGATGGCAGACTCCCTAGCAATGATTTGGCCCCGTTTCTCTCCCTCCCTATCATAAAGGGACACTGAAAGGTGATACCTTCTATCAGAGTGTATTAATAAACTAATCTCTGCACTAAACAAGGTTGTACGTGTATATTCTTGGATTTGCCTGGACTGTGTAGTTCCCTCAACATGTTCTGGCTAACGTCGTTGCATTACTATGAAAATATTCTCTCTAAATCTGATTTGTGAATCACGCACACAACCTTTTATTTTCCTTTTTTTAAACAGCGGTCTTAAAGGGCATTTCTATCTTTAATTTTAGAACACAAAAATAACTTTATGAAATAGACTTGAAAGAGCTAAGGAACCTTAGACAAACCAAGTAACACATTGTATTATTTAAAATGACAATACTGGATCTCAAAAAATGTTACAATTATGGAAGAAACTCATTTCAGTTGATTTCATATTAACATTTAAACAGTAGCCTTCAATTTTTTTGCAACTCCACTCTTCCTAAAACATGAACTGCAACTGAAAGACACTCAAAAGCATCTGAAAATTCAGATGCAAAGTGTTGAAAAGTTTGGCATCCTCTTGCTAGTGTCACTTTTCTGCTCTAGTCCTTTGTATCCTTCATTTCTTAGTGCCCAGAAGTCTTCTTTTCCATCCAAAAGTTAAGCTTCCAATTTCAGTATTTATCAGTCTCTGCCATCTGTAGGCAAAACCAGATCCACAGCATGGACTGCAATTTTTACACATAAGGTTAAACTACAATCAAAAAGGTGATTGAGAGAAGCCCTCAAATGCCTTAAAAAAGCAACTGCTGAATGACCTTTGACTCCAGTTCTGAGCTATTAACAAGCTGAAGAATGAAAATCTGTTGAGCATAGCAGAGTTCCTTAAATGAGTGGAAATAAATTTCAGAAAAATAGGAAGTAAATAATGAGAATAACACGTGCCACAAAACACAGAGGAATCACAATATAGGAAACTGTTCAAAAACACAACCTCTGCAATAGTTTTAAGTGAAAGTGATACATAATGACATTTCTGACACAAGATCTAGTGCCAAATATCTAAGCAGAAAAAATTTAGGTTCAACGTTTTAGCAGAAGTTCATAATTCAATGTGAGCTCTTGTTGCCTCCATCATGAAAACCCACACGTTAAAATGGCAAATCAATACAATAATCAATAACATAGGTGAAGTACTACAAGCCGTTGGAACTATCCCAAAATTATCATTGCAATTTCAGTGCAGTCATCACAAGTTAGAATTACAAACAGGTTTAAGCAACAAACAATGGCATAAAGCAACAAATACACATTCCGGTTAAGGGATTATCATGAAAGATCACTTTCATTTTAATCTGTATTATTCTTTTTTCTCATGGTATTCTACAGAATTGAGATGGTTCAGGTCTGAACTCATTTTGTTACTAATACTATTCCAGACCAAAACCATCCAAGAAAGAAAACATTTTAAGACCAATTTTTGTGCAAGTAACTTAGATGATTACCTTATCAAATATATCTGTCCAGAACAAATGCCAAAAGTTTTGGGAAAAGGTACTGTATACTTCTGTTTTAAAGAAAGACTTAAGCTCCTGTGCTTAAAACTTTTAGAATAAAACAACTGATATAATATACTTTAAAAATACTGTGACCTAAATATAAACCAAGCAAAAGGCATTAACTGTATCCTTGGTGATACACAGCAAATGAGAAAAAAAAAAAAAAGGATATTGAGTTTCAAATAACAGCTCAGAAGCAAGTCAAATGGCAGATGTAACACAACTACTCTATTAAACCACCATCACCTAATTTAGCAGGGAAAGGAAACTGCTTCCTCTTGTAACTATCAACATAGTACTTCTGTTTACTTAATTCTTCTGGGTTTACAATACAAGGCAAAAATTCTGCTATTTTTTGTTTGATAGAAGAAAGTTCTAAAATACAATCTATAGAACAGAGTGTGAGTAAAGATTAACTTTTGGAATAATGTCTCTCATTTCTTTTTTTTCTTTTTTCTTTTGTCTTTTCTCTGAACAATGCTTACCTTTCAAGGTGGCCTTTTTCAATACCTTCATTGCATAAAGCTGTCTAGCATCTGATCCTGAGATTTTTTTGACAAGAAAGACCTGCATTGAAAATTAAAAAGAATTCTTAAAAGAAAATAAAGGCAAGTCAGATCAATGTACTTTCCTATGAAATCTCAAGTAGTCAGTATTATTTCAACCTTGTTATTCCTCCCAACACTATTATTAGCTTCTTCAGCACTTTAGATTCTGCAAATTACAACAAAAATTTCTTTGCAGTTTTTCCTACTATACCTTCTTTTCATAATCTAAAAGGTTCATTCAAGGTAGTCTGCCAAACTCATTTTTGTTTAACTTATTTGATTCAGTGAAGAAAAGACAGAATCAATTTGGATTCTCTTAGAAGTTGAGAAAAATTTGAAACACAAAATTCAGCTTTTTAATATTAACCTCTAAATAGTTTTGTTTTATTAAAATTCATAAGGTGGCACAGTTTAAGTGCCAATAAAAGAATTGTCAGACATGAAAATAAATGTGTGCAGAAAGTTGATCCAGAGAACTATACGAATGCATAACAAAGTATCATTTTCTAAAAGTTCCTATAAAATTATTTCTGTCACAAAACCATGTTTTTTTATGACACACTCTGGTTGAGTTCTGCACGTATATCAATAAAGTACAGCAAGCTTCAATCAAAGTGTATTTCACATCTGTCTTTAGTGTAAGGGGACTTCTTGAGCGGGTGGGTATTTTTTTCAATATCCTTAATACAAAATGAATTCCAATAGAGTTAAATTTTAGATTTAGAAATGAAGAAGAAAATAGACCTGCCACAGGTTTTCTGGTTACTTATGAAAAAGTATAGAGATGTGTTGCCATACACAAGAATGTTAAGTGCGTTAAATTAGTTTTATGCCTGGTTTTGTATCCAATTCCCACTTGTGTTAATATCCCTTTGCATTACTCAGATTATCACAACATCATCAAGAGACCTTGTAAAGCATACTAATTAGCTTTTTACACTGAAGAGGAAGATGTGACATCTTCTCAAATACTTAGGGGAAAAAAAAAAGAATTATGGGTTTTGCACTATTAACCCTTTTTGCAAAAAGGCTAAAACAATTGAGGACAAGATTAGCATTTTTGCAATACTTTGTCAGCTATTATTTTTGTGTTTACAAAACTTGCCCCCTCCCAACACTTACAGCACTGAATTTACTAATATCAATGAAAGAGATTGTTGGAATTATAATTTATCAGCATTTCCTTGACCCTGAATGATTTACTTCTCATTTGAAGACTTCCAAATAAAACCTTGGTTATGATTCCGGACAAAAATCAATCATTATAGGGAACCACCTTTGGAATCAGGTTTCTCCATAACTTTTGAGTACAAAATTTTAGTTTTTAAACATCCAAATGGGGCAAGACGAACTGCAACTTCTACTTCAATAACATGACTAACAGTAACTTCTTACTACCAAGAGAGAATTGGACCAATTATTCTCATTTTCTGCTATATCCAAGATAGATTTGGCATTATGCGCTAGAGCTTAACATCATTTTTCTGCACTTAAGGCTGAAAACGGATATAAAGGCTCTGTTGTCTTACGTTGCATATTCCATTCTGTTTCTGTGACTGGCCATGGGAAGTTAATGTTTTGCTTCCAAGTCGGATTTGGACAACTAAACATATGAATCATGTATACCTAGTGAGATCTCAGTGTGGACAGTACATGCTAAATAGCAGAAACATTAAATCTTTAACAGAGCTTCAAATAAATATCAAGGTTCATTATACCTTAACCAAATCATGAGAGATAATGCCTAGAATGAACATGGACTAGAGTACATCACGTTTACTTCAGCAGCCACTATTGACTAAAATTTGTTCTTCATCTGCTACAAAACCAAGTTCTGCCTATAGCTTCTGTGCTGGTGATAACCTACCATAAGCAAGCTAGCAACTAGGAATATTTACCAAGAAAACCTTTCAACCCTTGTCCCTCAAAACAGAAGAGTAGTTATAGAAAAACAACATTCCACTTTAACAGTGAGTACCTTATTGTTTCATACCAAGCCAATTTTTAATCTTTGAGATCTACTTATCATACAAGATAGAAAAAACATTTACTACTTTAAAAAGATCTGCCACAATTAGTGTCTCGTTAGCACTAATTTAGGAAGCAGTTTTCTCTTGCAACATTGCCTTAATGCAAGATTGTGGCTATTCAAAATATTTCACCTCTAGTGTTATTCAGTGCTATACTAGTGAATAATTGGGTCCACAAGAGTTCAGCTACCAACCTTTCCAAAGGATCCTTGTCCTAGTACCTTCAGAAGTTCAAACTGTGAAGGGTCTGCTTTCTCATGTCCTTCCTTTACATGGTGAGTTATTGCAATTTCTTTGATATTTCCTTCTTCCTGGCAGAGGAAAACAGTGGGATAATCTTATGTTAATGGTGCATCTTCCCAAAATGTTTATAAACTCACAATATGTTGAAAAATACCAGTGCCACAGAACCCAAACTACACACTCCCAAACGCAGAAAAAACGCAGTATTAGTTCAGTAACCATGTGGCTTAAACTTTCAGGGATGCATCAGAATCCAGACAGAGTTGATGATAAGTCAGTGATTCCCAAGCTTTTGTTCTTAGTCCCATATTATTTGGTTCATAATCTCCATTCCAGACTGACAACCCATTAATGGAAACCAATCTTAAGAATTCAGTCCTCTTAAAACACACCTAGAGTGCATCAAATGGACCATATATCTTCAGAAATGCTTTCTTTTTAACACTTGAATGAGAAGCACTATGCTGCAGTGGTGTTAATGCTCACCTTTATAAGGCAGTGTAAGACTCAAGACACTTCCCCACAAAGCAGCACACCCTCCACCCCCACTTCAGCAGCAATAAACTCACCACCTGCCACTGAGAAAATTCTGGTGAGAAAAATAATTTCATTGCCTCTTTTCTCAAGGACAGGCTATTCTATACAAGCTGCCAGTCTCCAGCATTCCCCCTTCTGTGAGAAACCAGTCACCAGAAAGCTGTAAATGGCATGGGATCTTCTAGTCTTTTTGTGCTCTGCACTCAGCTCAGTATTTTCTGCACAAAATTTGAAAATCCCCTGTAAAACAACACTCCTTGCCACACAATGAAAGAATTTCAGAACTTACCAGCAACTATTCAAAAGTAAGTAAAAAAACTGCATTCTTATCAATGCCATCTGAAGAACCATCTAAGCATTACATGCAATCCAAACTAACCAGTGGCGACTGTAAGTTAACTTACATAAAATAAATATACTAACTCCAATTACAACTTTTTGTGTATTCCCTTCCCATTCCTTCTATGGGCTGTAGCGAATAACAAACCTGAGAATACTTTTCCTCTGTTTAATGAGGAAGTCTCAGACCTATTTCACAGAATTACAGACAGGTTGAGGATGGAAGGGACCTCTGGAGGTCATCTGGTTCAACTCCCCTGCTCCAGCAGGGCCACATACAACTGGTTACACAGGTAGCTTTTGAATATCTCCAATGATGGAGACTCCACAACCTCCCTGGGCAACCTGTACCAGGGTTTGGTCACCCTCACAGTGAAAAACTGTTTCCTGATGTTCAGAGGGAACCTCCTGCATTTCAGTTTGCTCCCACTGTCTCTGGTCCTGTCACTGGCTCCATCTTCTTTGCACTCTTCCTTCAGGTTAGTCAAATGTGATTTCACCTTTGTGAATCCATGCTGACTAACCCGTTAGGTTTTTGTTCTTCATGAACACAGAAATGGTTTCCAGGACTAGTTATTCCATCACCTTGACAGGGATCAAGGTGTGGCTGACCGTCCATAGCTCCCCGAGTATTCCTTGTCCCTTCTGAAGTCAGGAATGACATCTGCTTTCCTTCAGTCCTCAACCACCTCTCCCAGCCACCATGATCATTGGAAGATAATCAAGAGTGCACCTAGCAATGACATTTGCCAGGTTCCTCAGCATTCACGCACGTATCCTATCAGGGGCCATGAACTTACGTATGTCCAAAGTATTCCCTGACCTGATCCTTTTCCACTAAGGGCATGTTTTCCTTGCTCCAGGCTTTCCCTTTATTTATATTCACCAAAATGTGCACTAATTAATTCTAGTGATGGAGTAGAGGCAGCATTGTAAAGCTGTGCTTCCTCAGTACTAATTTAAGTATTTTTGAAAATATATGTAAATATATTAAAATAATAAATTTATGTAAAATTTAAGTGCATTATTGCTGAAAGTATACTTTCGTACTGAGCTGCTCATACATGCACAGCAACTGTCCATACTTATCTTTGTGCTCAAACACGTGCTTCTCCTAGATCAACATGTCTTTCAAAATACTCTTTTTCAAAAGATTCCAACCAAAGTTGGAAACAAACTGCACGTAACAAATTCTGAGCACCTATGTGTGACAGTGTTTGTACATAAAAAAAATAATCTAATGTACACTTTGAATTAATGCATAAAACATCCTGGCAATTTTAAAACAGAAAGTAAAAAAAGATATTTTAATGTGAAGAACTTAGATTTGCCTTGAGTGTTCTAAAATTAAGATGACCAATTAGGAGAGGTGCCAGTTTTCATTGTAAGACAGCCAAAATTTTGCACGTGTGTGCATATACGCATGCTGTGTTCTACTCCTAATAAACCCAGACTCCTTTTTCCTTTCAAGAGAAAATGCTACCATTGTTGACTCAAGGCTGAATCTTCACAGAGTTTGAAAGAAATACTGATTCCTTCTACTTGCCAAAGGAATTCTTTGCTGGTGGACATTTGCATTTTCATCTTTTAAATTAGTATATGATAAACTGGATTACATACTACTTAAAACACCCACTCCATCTTAGAGAATCCCAAAGGAGGAATAGCACAGTAGAACATATTGCCAAGTACACATTACTTCGGATACTTCAATCCGTTTCTGCTTAACTGCTTTATCTATTAGCTCCTTGGAAATCTTGGGAAAATTGAAAAAAAAAAAAAAAGAAGAAAAAAAAAAAAAGAAGTGTGAAACAGAACTTCCTGAAATCTTTCCATTATCTACCCAGATTCAAGGACACAAAGCAATCAGGTGGACACATTGCTATAAGAACATTGCAAAACATTACAAAAATAAGAAACAAAGAGAAGATATTAACTCCTCCCCCATACACAAACAAAACCTATTTTTTTATGCAATGCAATTTTTATGCAACCAATTTCCCAGTGGTTATTTTTGGGCACCCTCTAAAAAACCAACAAAACAATAAACAACCCCAAACCATCACTTCACATTCCTGATTCTATTAAGAGAATATTTCCAGTCTTCACAATTTCTCAGGGTTCAGATACTCTTCAATCCTTATAAGGCCGACCTAATATCACTCTGTTTTAAAACGAAACGGAACTCAGATCATATCCTACTTGTCCATAACACATGTTTGGGAACAAGATTTATGATGAACAGTCACCCACAAATTTGCAGTTTCCTTTTCTGACTTAACTGCTGAACCTGTCATTTTAACCTAAACAGTGTTTTGCAACTGCAGTTAAAAATACAAAAGCTAAGCCTTTTATAGAAATGCAAATTATATGCTGAAGTAATCAACCCTCACTGTATCCACTATCTACCTGTATTAAAATGTTACACATTAAAAAGAAATCTCTCTCAGCCAACTAATTATGCTAGTTGATAGATGCCATCTTACAGTAAGCTGGAAAAGAAGCCAGCTGTTCAGTCTGGTACTGAATTTGTCTTAAGCACTGCCTCTGATTAGTCCCTGCTATCTGGAAAAAAACCCCAAATCTGTCCCATATGATTATTTAAAATTAAATGAGATGATGCATAGGGTGCTGAAAGAATCTGGTCCTCCTCTCCTTTCTTTCATTCCCTGACAACTTTCACACCACTATAGACACTCACTCACCAGTGATCTGGCTGTTGCAATGGTGGGATCTTCTTTCCAGTTATAACTACACCGAATCACCTATATTTTATTCCTGTTATTTGTGAGCTTGGAAAGCTCTTCTTCCTCCCTCTCCCCCCAAGCCTTATACTGTAGCAACGTCTAAACAGAAGTCCCAAGATGTAAATTTCTTTTTCTAGCCATGCAGCTCTCTTAAGGCCTTCTTCACACTAGAAAGCAAAACTGTCACAGAAAGCCACATTAACACAGTACTATGTTTTTTCAGTCAACTTAAAGTGGTTGCTACTGGCTTCCGTTATCGTGAAGCTAAATACAGAACACAAGGAAACAAACAGAAGGTAACATTACTCTGAGTTTCCTTAACATTTCCTTAACAATATAATAGTGTTAAATCAACACTGCCCTAGAAGGGAAGTTAGTGACAAACAAGTTTGGGTATGGCTTTAAAACACCACTATTTCAGAATAACTTCCTGTATTGGTATAGTTTGTAAAGAAGAACTATTGAGTATGTATGAGTATGTATTTCATATAAGTAAGCTCTTAGTAACATACCTTAGAATGTATGTCTACACACGAGAATGTATGTATAATTAGGAAAGAAGCCTGAATGGAATATATTCCATAAACAAATCACATCTAAAAGAGAAAACCTTTAAAACAAAACAAAAAAACCCAACAACCCACAAAACAAAAGGAGGTGGTGGTGGGGATTCTGCAGCACCAAGGGTGACCATTTTTCTTCATAGGAATCATTTGCAAATTACAATAGGAAACATGCTTGTCAGGAGAGGGGGGGGGATACCACTTCCAGGTGGTATGAAAAACTATTTAGCTGTTATTAGACTATAAAAATAACAGCCTAATCATGTTACTGGGTAAATTCTGTATTTTAGGTACTTAATGAACACTAAATACTCACTTTTGTTCCAGTAATTGAATTTAGGTGAATTTCTCTTCTGTTCACATTTTAATTCAAGACTAAATTAACTCTACTGTAGCATAAAATAATTTCATTTGTTCCTGAGATCTTATTACAGGAACAACTATTAGATAATGTATTAAAAAGGAAACTGGACTTCAAACCCTAAAGGAAATAGAAGCAGAAGAGCCTTAGTAGGCAAGAATTCCTCAGTAACAATGAAAAAAACAGAGAAGCAAGAAAAAAATTGTGATTTTATCTGTACATGGAATCTTTTGTAATTTATCCCTCAGGTTTCTGAATTTTCAGTGGGAGATGTGAAAACGGTTCTGTGTAGAAAGAAATGGCCCACGCAGAGCTGGATGATATAACACACTGTTTGCTTTACCCAGACAACTTATCTGCAGACCTGTTCCAGGGAAAACTGAAAAGCTGGTCTAGGGTTAGCAAAACTAGTTCTGAACCACTAGGAATGCTGCCAGTATCATCCACACCACCATCCCTATTGTTCTCATGGGCTTGTGATTTCCACTTCTTTTTTTACTCCTAATAGTTCCAATTTTTTTACAGATTGATTTTATTTTCTGATCACGAATACAGCAGCAGAAATAGTAGATATCCGTTTTACCTCTAACTTCCATTTCCTGAAGATAATGTGACAGTGCCATGAAAGGAAAAGTAAAAGAGGTTTGTGAGAAAATTCTGGAGTCTGAGCTTAAACCATCTGTAGACACTTCCAGAGAAGGTGGTCAGACATGCACTTACCACTAGGTATTGTGAGTGCAGTATGAGACACATTTTTATGACACAACCTAAATCCGATAGTTTTGTGTAATACAATAAACGTTCATTAGAATTTAACTAGCACCTAAAAAAAATAAAATAGAAATAGTCTTATTTCACAAATTTTATAAAAAAGGACAGAGAAACAACCAACTAAACACTAAATTAATTAAAACAAAATATTAAGCGTATGCTCTGACACAGACAAAATAATCCACAAGGTTAAAGCTCTGAATTATCTAAATAGATGGCAGATCAGATTTATGCTCCTTCTCACATCAGGAAGGGAAAAGCTATCCAGAATAAGGAATATTGAGAAATTTAAGTGCAGCAGAACCCCTATGGTGTTTGGATTTGCCAGTTTCAGATTCTTGAATAATAAATTAAAAAGTAAATTCAGAATGTGACTCAAAGTAAACTAGAGCCATCCTGACCAGAAAGACCAACTCCACTAGCTCAGCTGTCAGCATCAGTGAAATTAAACTAAAATCAGATGAAATACAGAAAATTAACCAAAACCAAGATGTCTAAAGGTAAGATCTCTAAGACAGATACGCATACACAAGATTGGAGTTCAGGGGGTGAGGGGAAGGTTTTATAAGATTTTAACATTTTTTAAAATCTGGTCAACTATGCTCAGAATAACAACAACTAGCAGACTTTTTTTTTTTTATAATATCAAGAGCAAACATACGTATGTGCAGCACGTGCTAGACGTACCTATATATTAAGGCTTTTTGAAATAATATTTCTTTCTTTTTTTTCCTCTTTTTAAAACATGCTAAACCACTTCAGAAGCATTGGCATTACATATTTGACAACACCAATGCCTGTTACTGTGGAAAATGGGTGTTCTTAATTGACAAAATAATGAAATAACAGCATTTAAAGGCTAAACAAAGTAAGTGGCTCCTTCACCGTACCCAAATTTCACCAGGAAGCTTCTAAAATTCAGAAACAGATTTCTGAGAATTTTTTTCTTTATAAAATAGTTCATATATGGATTTAGAAAACCCCGGAAGTTCTCATTGTGTGAGATACATGATAAATGACTGTATCCTATCTTGAGTCCTTTGCATCAGGAAGTGGATATTAAAGATAACACACAACATCTGTATTTCATTAATAAAAGGGACAGAAGTGACTGTAAAAATCCAGCTTCAGGTTCACTTTCCCACAAAATGAACATTACCTAGATACACGTGAAAATCTTCCCCAAAGTGCAGTGAACCCTTTGGTTCACTTGGAACTTTCCCTCTACACACTTGCTGGCTATATGAAATAGATCAAGAAATACAACTCCAAATCTATAATAACCAAATAAAAGCCTTCAATGATGAGAGAAGTAAAAGGCTACATACTAACCCCTTGTGCATCTAACAGAGATGGAAATTACAAAATAATTGACAGAAAAAAAGGAATAAGGATAAAACATTAACCCTCACACTCATTTTACATAAATTAAAATCTCTGAATTTTATGACATGATTTCTGGACAAAAACCCCCAACCCTACAGTATATTTGCTTTTGGAATTGAGAAGCAACTTGCCTCTCAGTGCGGCTTTTAAATAAACTGTATTTTTCTAATAAGAAGCACAAATGACTAGGACAGGCATGATGATACATACTGAAGTTCATCAAAATCCAGTGGGAAGGAAATCTGGCACATGCAAAAAATACTTAGATAGTTCTGTATTAAAAAAAAAAAGTTCTTCCTGGACAGCAACATTGTTGACATGCTGGGCACAAAACTGTACAAATAGGTACAAATGACTTAGAGTAAACAACAGATAAACGGATTAACAACTTTTAATGTAATGAATAATTACATAATTAAAATAATTAAAATCTGTTCTAATATTTAAGACAGCTACCAGAGAAATTAATGTAGATACCGATATTCCTGATTCCAACATTATCCAGGTTTCACTTTCATCTCTTAGTTCTGTATCACTATTAACAGAGTTAAGAAGGTACAATCAGAAGCACCTTCTACGTACAGTTACTTACAGACTTAGTTATGATTTAATTTGCCTCTTAAGATAAGTAAGGGTTTGTTCAGATTTTTTGCTGTCAAGCGACCTTCCAGCTTCACAGTGTTATAATGTCTTCTCTGAATATTTTTTTAATATTTGATTTTTAATGTTATTTTAGAAGCCCTTACATCCCTGCTATATACAAGGGACTGACTTTTATGTCACGTATAGAGCAATAGCCTCATACTACTCCTGGCCACAATCTTCCTGCCTCAATCTGCAGAGACTGTAGTAGTTAAAACATCGACCATGAGGCTGTGTTCAGCTCAGTGTTCAGTGGTACCGCTGGTAGTCCTTTCAGAGTCACTGCCTGCCAAAGGAAAGTCACTGCCCCAAATTGTGCAACATTCTTTGTTCCTAATACACAAGTTAGCAATACTGGTATTTTTAACACTGCTTCTAAATGGATACTATTAGCATATTAAGAAATGCCTGTGGAATCCCACCAGAAACTCTTCCAGGAATCTCGCAGGAATATTTTCCATTTAAAATAACATTTTAAAATGGATTAAAATTGATTTTATTTATTCATTTTCTATGGCAATAATTTACACATGAGAAACAGCCAGAATCACCATTTGGAAAGCTCACAGTCCTGGAATTTCATCTTCTACAGAGTCGGGAGCCAGAAAGAGAGGAAAGTGTAATGTGTCCCTGCTGATGGCAGGGGGGTTGGAACTAGATGACCTTTAAGGTCCCTTCCAACTCTAACCATTCTATGAAAAAATGTAAATGTTTCTGCTAGTTTCAATCACAACAACCAAGCTGGATCTATACTGTCAGTATTGGTGAACACTCCCCCTCAAACATCTTAGTCATCTTGTAAGATGACAGTCCCAAAATAAAATTTTAGAATGAAGTTCTTAAAATAAAGATACAAGTATTTTCTGTAAGATGAGTAACAGTAATTTCTATCAGTGTAAAGGCCAGTTTATAGTGTACCTCCCTGTACTACTGTCTAGCTGCACTTAACGAATATTAACAAACTCACTGCTGTATCCATTTATATTACGGATCATACTATTTTCAAAGGAAAAAAAAAGCAAACCCAATTCAAAAGCTAATTGCAATCTTTTCCACTTCAAAGCTGAACAGCAACAAAAACACTGCTTTTATCAGGTTTCATTTGTTAGTATTAGGTATGTACCTAGATACATTTTTCCATTTTTGTTACAGAAGTAGCAGTTTTATTTTCAATCTCTTTCAGTTATGTTTTGCTTCCTCTAGACAAATGTGTGTTCTTGAGGCACATGTACATTCAGTACAAGTGAAGCTAAGGCTGAAAACAGAAAAAATAGGAATCCCTAGCAAGTTACTTAACACTGCTCCAACCACAACTGCAAGTTTCCTTTCACTACTTTGTCAGCCTTCACTGTACTTATCAGAGCTCAGTTGCTGTATTTGGCAAAATTTTTTCTGACTGTCACAGGCAGAATAATGTGGATGTCTGTAATCAAATAGAAACCATTTATGAAATATTGACTATGATATTGAACCTTGATGCTGAAGTTACATAAAGCAGTTATGTCCTGTAAGGACAGTAAGCTTATTGGATATCAAGTGATTTTAAAAGGATGACTCAATGTTGGCTCAGTTCCCCAGCTCATATACATAATTTCCTTTTCCTCCCCTCCCTTGAGTCAGGAAGTCTCCTAGATGCATTTTTACTCTCCCAACTTGTTATGAATGTAGGGACAAATTTGCAGTATTACCTGAAGAAATGAAACTCATGCAAGCTCTGCCTTTTTGAGCTAAAGTGCCAACAAAACTGAAAACCAATCGCTTTTATATTTTGTATTAGGGTCTAAGAAAATCTTTATTAAGTTAAAATGTGAGGAGTGCACCAGTCTAGGTATTAAAAAAAAAAAACCACGAAAAAACTCAAACACATTTTATACCTATTATATTCCTACTTTTAAATTCAAAGCTGTCTGAAAAAAAAAAATTACAAAAAATTCCATGTCCAGCACACATTTAATGATCTCCCATTACTTCAGTAAGCAATGTTAACGAGCTAAACCATGGAATCAAAAAGAAAAACTTTCCTTATAACTATGACTAATATTTAGTTTGAGTCACTTAATAGAACTAATGATTACTTAAATGCTTGTAGACAAACAACCGTTCTAAAAAGCTGATTAATAACGCTGCTTCTGAAGTGGCAATTATTCTAATACAACAAAAATCAAAGCACTGCCATGCATAAAATTAAGTCAAGCTGACTTAAGGATATTCCATGTATGTTGTCTGTTTTACACTAGTACCAAAAGAAAACATGAATAGCACAAAAGTTACTTCTAATTAGACATTTGAATTGAGAAATACAATTTATTTCACAATTTATGGCTGTCTCTTCATAAAAGATGGAAAAACGTACACTTCCAACTGACATCAAATTACCTGTTGCAGATGGCATCTATTGTTTTACCTGACAGAAAATAAGATTTCCTAAAAGCAAAATCTCTTTGCAAATATTTAGTTTCAGGGCTGGGTTTTTTATTACTCCTTAACCAATAATTCTCTAAGAGAAAAACAATACACAGAGGTAATAAAGAAGAATCTCTGTATTTATACATTTATTCCTTAGTCTCTATACCTTCTATTCTTTTCCATTCCTGGCTTTCTACTACAATAGTTTTGAGATGTAGAAGGGTACCTATGTCCACGTTTGTTTCAGGTAGTCAAGTCACTATATGACGACTGCAGACCTGGTTACTGAGTCAGAACTCCTCCCATTCTTTTGGTGTTACAGATGAAGCAAGATAAGAGTCTGAAGAATGAGTCCTGTCACTGAGCAACAAGTCAAAGGAAGGATGAGGCCCTTCGGATAAACATGACTGGCCAGGCTGGAAGGGTAATTCCAAGAATGCTTTTCCTCCTCAGAATGAAAATACAAAGGCCAGGACAGAAGCAGGACTCTACTCCTTCCTTCCCAAAGGAACTGTGAGCCCTGGTTTAACAGGTAAAGCTGAGGAATTCCTGCAAGCATTTTAAAAACTCAATGCTGGTCACCAAAAGCAATTTTGTAATGCAATTCTCTTTTGACCAAACATCCTGAAGTTATCTCAAGGACTAGACTGTGCACGGCAGCATTGGAAAAAAATACTCACTGGGTGGAACTTTCATTTCCCAGTAACTTTGATATAAGTTTCGTTAGTGCCTATAAAGTAGGAACATTTCATAGCATTGTAATTGTAAAAATAATCCAAAGCTATAAAAAAATTAACCCTTTTTCAAAATATCCACCAGCATATTCAGCACTAATCTACAAAAGCTATAATTCCCTTTTTTATTGAGATATCCTAAACATTCTTTAAGATTTCTATCGGCTGAACCCCTCTAGTTTGGTTTGCATTGACTGGCATTTTAAAATCATCAGAATGTTAAAGACAATATAATCAAGCTGCAATAAGTAGATCAAGCAATGCCTTGTTTTCTTTTTTAAATCAGAGATTTTGTGAAACACCTTTCACACTATCTGTGGAAAAGAACTATAATTCAGGACTATGGTTTAATGAATGTTTATTTTACAAGGTTTAAGATAAAAAAAATCTGTATATAATTCAACCTCTATTCTACTGCATGTCTTGTTTAGTGCTTCAGTTATAGCAAGCAAATTCAATTTCGTCTTCTAACATGTTGCAAAGTTTAAACCAGTACCTAGGCTAGTGGGTGTCATATTATCATCTCTTTTGTTTACAAAATAGTAAACCTGCTTCACTTAAGATGTTAAGACACTACACAAGAAGGGTGTTGGGTTCTCCCCCCCGCCCCCGAAAAGTTTTTGCAAATTTACAGGAGAAAGATGCAAAGTGATTTGAGTTTCAATGATAAAAAGCCCTGTCACATTAATAAACTTAATAAACCCCAAACTTTTCTGTTTAACTATATGCTCAACAAGAAGACAAACTACACAAAAATATGTCTGCTAGGACTACTTTATCATTTAAAAGTTGAAATAACCATAACATTAACTATAATGCATACAAAACCATTACTATTCTTAATCCCATTTTCAGAAGTGAATTTAAGATATTAATATAATAAGCCTGAGTTAAAAACTCCACACATAACCATATTTTACAGTTTAAAGTACTACATGAAAATGTAGCTATTAAAATAAAAGCTATGTAATAATTTTAAAAATACAAACATTTTAAATAAAACTAGACTCAGTGAGAAAACTTTAACATACAGCTAAGTTTATCCATTTCTGGAGAAAAACAAAAGTTTTGCAGCATTTACATACAGATAAAATTTTTCCAATTAGGCTAAATTATCAACAGGTACCTTAGAACCTTCTACAATGTATGAGCACACCACAAACTTTTTTCTTTCAAAGAGAAAATACAAAAGGCTTTGTGTACTAACAGCACTTATCCCAAAGCAGTGAAAGACTAAAATTGCTTTGAAATTAGAAGTTTAATTAAAAGAAAATTTCCACTTTTCTCTCTTATCCTTTTAAATAAGAAACTAAGCTCACCCGAACAGAACGAACACGTAGAGCGAGAAACTTAAACATGACTAAGAAACCATGATGTTTAGATTTTCTGACTGAGCGATCATAAGTCTAGCAGGGAAGACCAACCCTGGCGTTTTTGCTGTGACCAGCTGTTCCGGCAATTAGAAAATTTCCTGTCAGGCAAGTCAGACGCAGTCGGGGGGTGGAGAGAGAGAGAGAGAAAGGGAGTGGGGCAGGAGGGAAGGAAAAGGAAAAAAATAAAATACTTTTTTTTTTTCTTCCCCTCTTCTCCACCCCTTGGTAAACTAAAACTGGGTAGCTGTGGTACTCGTGTTGCTGGTACTACAGAGATCAGCACAGGAAACTTAAACAGATTCCTGATAGCAATATGCTGTTGCAGATGTTATTTATTTCTGGTTCCCAGAGAAGAACAAAACCTAATCAAACAAAACCCCCCCCAACATCTATTTCAGAAGCCATGCTATACTGCAACATTTCACTAGTTAAACAGAATAGCAACTATATTAAGTCCTATATGTGATTATTGTATTTTTATGAATTTTAACTTAATTTTACAAAATATTTTAAGATATCATACATCACCACTTTTTAGATTTGAATGCAGAGAATACAGTATGCTTAATGACTATTTTCATTTACTAGAGTTATTAGAGAACCAAACAGACCTTGCACACGTCCCTTTGAAATCCTGCACATAGAAAATGCTACATAGATGCTACAGAGGTGAGGTCAAGACAGACTGCAAAAATTATTTGAATTGGGTCACCCTGAATGTCTGACCCATGCACCAGTATAACATCTATCTGTAGAGAGTGAAAAATTTCTAAGAATTTGAATTAAATCTAATTACTTCAAACAGGTACAGATGAAGTTTTTAATTTGATCTGTCTCTAGAATCAGTACAGAAGTTATTATTATGAATACTGACAGTACTTCTAGCTTTTCTGATACTTATTAGAAACACTGATTTACACAGTGCATGCTCCATTAGAATATGGATCAAGGCTGCTTTTCCTCAAGTAATAAAGGCAAGTATCAACATTTAGTCAAAGGCATATAAGTACTCAGCTATAAACAGACCCAATTGATTCCATTTAGTGACTCTGTATTAAAGGAAATATACAGCAAAATGCTGTACTTCCTCCTGCACAAGACATTAAAAGCAAACAAACCCTCCAAACTACCTCCCTCGATCAGGTTCTAAAAAATATCGGGATTGCTGCAGGGTTGGTTTCTTTTTTCATATTTTAATTCCACTTCAGAAAACAAAGTCAGTGATTTTTTTAAGTGACAGAACATGCTGCTTCTATCCCTATCCCATATCCCTGCTGTCTACAGTATTGGTTTCTAACTTCGCCTTTAAAATCTGGATTATGTGTCTTCCCAGGGTCAGCGAAGACCCTCTTGCCCTAATGCATAGATGAAATAAAGACCCCTCAATTTCTGGCTTTATCAGGACCCTACAAGCAAAAGTGTGCCTATTTTGGGGTCTTTTGTACTCCTATTAGGTCTTTATGTCACATCCACATGGATAGATCTTTCAAATTCTATATACTGAATATATACAGTTATTATGATAGATTACACAGCCATTCAGTAACTACTACTACACCTTAAATCCTCAGTTACAATGTACTCTTTACAGTCTAGTGTTTTACAGCCTTTTTGGAAGAAACAGTCTCTACTAGAACAGCAGTTAACACAGCATAAAAAACGATGTTATATTTGTTTTGGTATAAACATGGGGAGGTTATTGCAAAACAAGGTTTTCAAGTATCGCATAAATGGTACAAAAATTATTTGAAGCTTTCCTCTCTTCAATTGTTTAAACTTCAACTACTTTCTCCTCAAAACAGGTATCTCAACTATTGCAGTTTAACACCAATACAGTTGCTTACACTTTCAAGATTAAAAAAAACAACAAAACAGTAATTTAACTAAACAAACCCAAGCTCTCTGCCCTACCTTGTCAAGAACATGTATGAATGCACTAAAAGCAGAGTCACCACGAATCTCCACCTCACTAAATTAAACTCTATGGTAGCAAAGAGAGTTGAAAGCAGAAACTGAGAGTAAGACCTACACTAACTACAATGTTCTTTAAAGATGCTGTGGGTAAACAAACATGTTCTTCTCCTTTTCTTGTAAGGGTATGAGCGTATTCTGCTGCAGCTAAGCTGTATCTGCTAAGGGTAACAGGAATAAGGCATTTCAACCACAGTATTGGTACAACTACTGACTAGTGCTCTCCCAAACCTTTTATGTGACCTCCCAGCAGAGCACAAAGCTGAGTGCTCAAGGGTCAGCGGGGTTACTTCACAACAATGGTTCTCCCATAACTGGCATGAGGCTGCAGCAGGTGGAAGAAATTTCTTGTGTTCTGGGAGAATAAAGCCTGCCTGGTTCCCAAAGAGCACTACCAGCCAACCAGAAACATTAAGATATATGCTACATAATTCATTTTGAGAATCTCTGAGAAGAGAGCTTGTCCTTTTAAATATTCCTTCATATGAGGAGGAGATAGGTTAGAGGGCAGCAGTCCCCAGCAGGGAAGTCTGTGATAACAAGGACAAATTGCTCCAGCAAATTGTTCCCTTCACCTTGAAGTCTTTGAGAAAGATTTGTATTATTCATGTTTATCACGAAACACAACTCTCTCCAAAACAAAAGGAATTTGCTATGCCCATCGGTGACAGTTCTGTCAATTGCAGCACAGAACAGAACAGTACAGAAACATGAAGTGAGTTAATCTCTCGTCTTCCTCTTCTTTTTTGATGCTCTAAATTTACAAAAAATTAAGAGTAAATGTGATCAGACTTGCTGTCCTGATGTTCCAGAGAATGGTGACCCCATACTTCACAGAGAGGAGAACTGAAAGATGCAAGTTTTATAGAACAAAATGTGCATGCCACAGTGGGATGTTTACTTTTTACACATAACCAGAAAAAGTAGAAGCAGTTCATCTAAGAGAAGTCCGTTACAGAGACTGACAACCTTCCTATACCTTCAGTCTGAGAAGTGTAACAATGCAAATTAAGTCTTTATGCCGCTAGACAAGCAAGGCTCTGTGGTATGGCCTGCCTTACAATTATCTGGAAAAACCAAAGATGGAGTACATTTAAGGAATGAAAAGCCTTGATTTGATGAAGGTCAACAGGTAAGGAACAGAGAGCTACTTTTTGGAGTTTTCAGAAGCTCAATTACATACTATTCTTCATGACAAATATGTTTGTATAGCCAAAGCAGCAATATTCTATTAATCAGGGGGAGTGGCAGTTTCCATCTGCTAGTTTACAGGCTTTTCAGGGCTACCATCTGTTTTCTCTTCATTTAACAAATAAGCAGCTTGACTTCTAATGTTGCTTACACTCTGAAATTATTCAAATTTCTGACCAAAATCCAGAAAGTATGCTGCACCTAAGACACTAAGTGCAAGCCACTCAGAAAATCCATTAACAATATTAATGAAAGAATTTTGCTGTAACCTTTCCTCACCACCTGATGACATATTGGGGGAAACAAATATTTCATGGTTTGCCTTCTTTATATGGGTTTGTTATCTAACAGTTAAGATCTCAGACTAAAAGCTTTACACTGGCTACAAGGATGCTGTAACTTAGCACACAAGGACAACTAAATCCATTCTTACACAGGTAAGATGCATGTACTTCACTGTAAGAGTCTACCAAAATTCATCTGAGTTGCAGCACAGCGCTTTGGAAAATAATGAACTTCCAATTTCATGACAATGAAAGAAAAAGATGTTCTCCCTTTTACAGAGGAAAATCTAAGCATGGAGAAGGGAATAACTAGATTCATATCTTACAGTTGTAAACAGTTTCCTTGGGAAACTTATTTGTTCAGGAGCCAACCTACTTGATAGTAAAACAGAATTAAATACATGTGTATATCTATTTAAATATATTTAATGAAATACATTAGAAGGAATGGAAAAATTATGGACCACCTTAAAGTCCAAGTTTAGTATTTGAAACCAAAATAGTTTCCTTCACTGCATTACACAGTGGACACAAGTGTCTTAATATTACTCAGCCACCTCCAGTGGGGAGAGGGGTTCACTTTTTCACCCCAGTTGCTTGAGCCTAAATAACCTGTACTGAAAAAAAGTAATATTCAGTCCTTGCAGGTTACAAAAAAATAATATATATATGTGAGATTTTCTGCAACTTACAAAGTATTACAGAAAACAACTTTCCACAAATGCTTAGAACCTAATGTTTTTGTATGTTTAATAATTACACTTAAGCTAGTAGAATGCAATGGCAATATATCAGTTGTAGTAAGTGTTTTAAGAGCTACGTTGAATCCTGATAACAGAATGGAACAAATAACACAACACACAAATGATACACAAAGCTACTTGCTGGCCCAGCTGTAGTTTCTGGTTAGTTTTAGCTAGCAGGAAAGCATGAATCTTGACTGTAATAGCTCAAAAGAATTAATTTGCTCAGTTAATTGACTCAATCTCTATGGACACAGAGATACAGGAAGCAATGGTAGACAACATAAGAGTGAGAAAGGTGGCTAACAGAATGCTTTAAATAGCTTCCCCTCTTTCAGTAACGTTCACTTAAGTTTCCACATTAGGTCACGCTTTAGCCAGTTGTTTAATCATAGAATGGTCAGAGTTGGAAGGGACCTTAAAGATCATGGAGTTCCAACCCCCCTGCCATGGGCAGGGACACCTCCCACTAGACCAGGTTAATCAAAGCACCATCAAGCCTGGCCTTGAACACTTCCAGGGATGGGCATCCACAACTTCTCTGGGCAACCTGTTCCAGTGTCTCACCAACCTTATAGGAAGGAATTTCTTTCTAGTATGTCTAAATCTCCCCTCTTCCAATTTAAAACCATTACCCCTTGTCCTATCACTCCACTTCCTGACAAAGAGTCCCTCTCCAGCTCTCCTGTAGCTCCCTTCAGATACTGGAAGGCTGCTATCAGGTCTCCCCGGAGCCTTCTCTTCAGGCTGAATAGTCCCAGCTCTCTCAGCCTGTCTTTATAGGAGAGGTGCTCCAGCCCTCTGTTTACTTGTTCTTACAATTATTTCCTGCTGAACTCGGATCATTTATGAGACATCAGATAAAAAATGTTGACAGCAAGCTATAAATCCAGATATAACCAGTATATTCATTGCAATAGAACTGGAATACCGAATGATTCTTCTTTTAAGAGGAGCAAGACTTTGAACCATACAGTACCTTGGACTCCTCAGAAACAGGTCTGTACCATTATAGCTCATGCTTTTCTTAAAAGCAACTACCAAATTTGAACCAAAGCTATGCAACTCACTCTCCTATAAATTTACTTTAGACTAAAAGAATAGGGATGTAAAAAATAATAATTAAAAAAAGATATTTATCTTTTGGTACACAGAATGCTAGAGGGACTTCCTATGTAGATAAAACTGTGTTAGGCCTTATTATTTCTTTTAAATTTCTTATCTGATTTACATTATCAGCATACTATCCAAACACTTAAGACAGCAAAAGGATGCAGTATTTCAAGCTTTCACCTTCATAGTTCTACTATGGTAACTCACTCTATCTTGAACTTGCATACCCTACACACATAGCAAAATATTTTGTCTTCTTACCTGATGCACTGGTACATGCTAGACCTGTTCACTCTACTGTCCTCAGTTATAGCTGAGAAATCTCATAAATTGTTAGTGACCATGTAAGTGCCCTAAGTCTGTTTCAATGCAAAGTTAAATAGAATTCAAATAAGTTTCAGTGGTAATTTAAAATTAATATTTATCTTGCCCCAAAGCAGATAGGAAGCACTGAAAGATCACGTCCCAGCTGAAGCAGCATTTTATTAGCTGACAGACACCAAAGGCTAGATTCCAGCTGTAATCAACTGAGCAGCGAAAGCAATTTTTTTTTGTGTAAAACCCCCCAGATTATTTTACATCACTATTGGCAACCTTTTGCTCACCACAATCTAGAAAAAAAAAGCAAAATGAATTCCTAAAATACTGGTACTAAAAAGATAAACCACTCTTAATCAAGTAGGCCCAAGCATGACAAAAATATTAGAGAAATGTTCTTGATGGTCACATCAGGCCCAGTCAGCACGGGTTTATGAAAGGCAGGTCCTGCTTGACTAACCTGATCTCCTTGACCCTCATGGTGGATGAGGGAAAGGCCATGGACGTTGTTTATCTGGGCCTTAGAGCAAAGCCTTTGACAGCATTTCCCACTGGAGAAACTGGCTGTTCATGGTTTGGACAGGCATGGTTTTTGCTGGGTAAAATACAGGCTGGATAACCAGGCCTAAAGAACTGTGGTGAATGGAGTTAAATTCAGTTGGTGGCCAGTCACAAGTGGTGTTGCCCAGGGCTCAGTATTGGGGCTGATTCTCTTTAACATCTGCATCAATGATCTGGACAAGGGAATCGAGTGCACCCTCAGTCAGTTTGCAGACAACACCAAGTTGGGCAGGAGCATTGATCTGCTTGAGGGTAGAAAGGCTCTGTAGAGGGATCTGGTCAGGCTGAATCAATGGGCTGAGGCCAACTGTATGAGGTTCAACAAGGCCAAGACTCAGATCCTGCACTTGGATCACAACAACCCCATGCAACACTACAGGCTGGGGGAAGAGCAGCTGAAAAGTTGCCTGGAGGTGTTGGTCATGGCCAAGAAGGTCAACAGCATCCTGCCCTGTATCAGAAATAGTGTGGCCAGGAGAACTAGGCAAGTGATTGTCCCCCTGTACTTGGCATAGGGGAGGCCCCACCTGGAGTACTGTGTCCAGTCCCGGGCTGCTCACTACAAGACAGACATTGAGGTGCTGAAGCATGTCCAAAGAAGGACAACAAATCCAGTGAAGAAACCAGAGCACAAGGAGGAGCAGCTGAGGGAATAGGGGCTGTTTGGCATGAAGAAAAGAAGGCTGAGGGGAGACCTCATTGCTCCCTGAGGGGAGACCTTATTGCTCCCTACAACTACTTGAAAGGAGGCTGTACTGAGATGGGGGTCCATCTCCTTTCCCAAGTAACAAGTGATAGGATGAGAGGAAATGCCCTCAAATTGCACCACGGGAGGTTTAGATTGGATATTATGAACAATTTCTTCACCAAAAGGGTTGTCAAGCGCTGGAACCAACTGCCCAGGGAAGCAGTTAAGTCACCATCCCTGGAGGTACTTAAAAGATGTGTAGATGTGGCACTTAAGGACATGTTTCAGTCGTTTACAGTTGGCTTTGACCTTAAGGGTCTTTTCCAATCCAATATGACAACCTAATATGATTCTATGATATTGTGTTAAAATGGATTGTGCCCCCAAAAATCGATTCAGAAATCCCTGAAGAAAGTACAGGAAATTACCTCTAAGTAATCCTGCAGCTATCAATCTTGAAAGAGAAATTAGATAGTTGTTGTGATTTAACCTTGGCTGGCTGCCAGACACCCACCCTCTCACTGCCCCAGCTTGTTGATGGGCTCTGCTTTGGCCAGTGGTAGGTCCATTTTGAAGCCAGCAAGAACTGTCTGTCCTACATGGTGGGCCAGCCCCTGATGTCTTCTCATACAGGCCATCCACTGTGCTACCAAAACCTTGTCATATAAGCCCCAGACAGTACATGAAGTAGTATAATTTTAGCAGATAAACATAAAACAAAAAAGCTTGTAGGAAGAAGGTGAAGTTACAGACTAAAACCAAGGAAGTTACCATCAAGCGATGGCACCAGTCAGAATAAATTAACAAACCAAACCAAAACCAAACACTCTCTCAAAAACAAATGTTCTAGTTCAAAAAAAGAGTTCAATTAAGGACTGTTGTCTATGTTACACAGAATATTAGAACAAGTGATGTCCTTCTGGTGTTGGCGTCTAACCACACAAATACTGTTCCTCTCTTACTCTAACAATGCACTACTTCAGTGCAATCTGTACGCACTTGCCTTGTGTCTTCACTGTATGTTAAAGACAGCAGAGCCTTGTGTTGTATTTGGAGGAATCAAAAGCAGTTATATAGTGCAGGCTTTAAACTGATATGAAAATTGGAAGATTAAGAGCTACATATATTATGGACCTTTGAAAACAAGAATCGAAAAGGCAACTCCACTCATTATTTAAACTGACTATCCACAACTTCAGCAGGGAGAGAAACTGTTATGGCTTTGCAACTATATTCACACTGCATAGATGGAAACAGCTTTGACCATGTAATCACAAGCTAAAGTCTGCACAATACACGATACCAGCATATGAACCCTGAAGTGCAACCAAATGTTTCTAAAAATTGTGTTTTATTGGTAAGACCATTTATTACCAGGCTTAACAGTCAGCTAGTACTCTCTAACACAAAACTACAGGTAAAAAGTTAAGTTGCCTTCACATCTGAGAAAAAGCCACGGCTTTGCAATAAGAAATTTAAACTCATCGATATCATTGCATTACAAAATTTTGTTAACTCCATGTCTGATGTGAAGACAAGGAACTTGAATTACTAATGAACCTTCCTGGCTGTAAACTTCTCTTTAGCAGTAAACTCTATGTCCAAGAAGCCCAGGTTAACAATTCCTTTGATTAATACCTCTCAGTTACAAGAACAATGGCAATTATAGTTTCACAGTCCTGCCCCACTCTTGATCTTCCCCTGAAAGACTATTGAAAGCAGAAAGGAATATGAGGTACGGGATTTTAGAATTTAAAGGGAGGGGGGAAAAAAAAAAAAAGGGTTAAATACCTGTCTTTCATGTGTTCACTTGTTAGTTCAAGCTCACAGTGACCACTATACAACTCTATGTGCTTCACAATACACTAATTCAGAGCTCTCTAATGTCCAGATCTGATTTACAGCAAACACTCAAGATCTACATCAACAGTTCAGCCTCTGCCTTTGGCTATTCTATCACTATAAAAATTTTACTAAGCATGTTTCAGCATTTAGCATCTTATCTGAGAAAGGGAAGGGGTCTTAAATTGCCATCCGGGTTGATACCTACAACTATCATTTAGAGTATCTCCGTGCAAACATTTCTGGAGCCCTTGGCTTTGAACTAACGAACAGAAGTTCTCTTCCACTCTAATTTAGCCAAATTAGCAACACAAGAGGAAAGTTGGAATCAACATCAAAAAGACTTAGGAAACCCCTGGGCCTCAATGAACTAGCTTTGCCAGTCTTGAATGTCCTCCTATGTGACACTTCTAAACTTTTCAACTGAAAGCCCAGGAAGAAGACAGAAAACTTTGTACCTTGGTTTCTTGGTTTTATGGAGCAAGGAAATAGAAATAATCTTCCAGGCTAATGAAGATTATTATGCAAATAATCTTCTTTTACACAGGTCAATAAGGAAAATATGAAATGACTTATCCTAACAATAAAGGGGCACAGATATATACTGCCAAGAAATCTTACGACAGTATGGAAAAAGAGAGGTGATAGCTGCTGTTACACTACGCATATCAAACTTAGAAGGGTAAAAGCTAAGGTGTACACTGCCATCCAGAAAGAACTGTATTTCATCCAGTAAGTGCACATGTGTCTGCAATGGAATCTGTGCAGAATTTAACCATGACAGAACCCTTTCCTGTGACACGACCACAACTGAAACCTTACCTACTAATAAGGCATACTCTGGAACACATAGACATAATATTTTCACCTATGCATCAGAGACTAACAGAAGACGACAGAAGGTTTTAAGTAAAAAATGGAGCTCAACCTCCCGTCCTATTCAGGAACGCTCTAACTAGCCACATCTTACTATCACACCTTCTCACTCCCCAACCCAATTATAATTTCTACTATATTCAGCTTTGTGTTTTCCATAAGAAAGCCTACCTCACATTAAAAATACTAGGGAGAGCCTACACCATACAAAATACTAGTGAAAGTATAGAAGTTCATCAGAACAAACAGGATACCAAACCAGACAAGAGTCAGTGACCAAGAATCTCTCAAAAATGTAAGTATCTTAGACTGCATTTCATGTAAAGTTAGCTTAAACAACAAAACACTAGTGGCAAACTGCTTGTAAATTAAGTGACATCAGTGTGCTACAGTATTGTATACTCTTTATTACAACCATCTTCTACTCACAGTTTGTGGGTTGATATCATCTTCTCCCATAGGCTCATCCACAATTTGCTGTCCATTCTGTGAAAAAACCACACACAGTAAGTTACTAGAAATGCTGAACCCAAGTACAGAAATAAATATATTGCAGATGTGCTTTTATGGAATACTACTCTACAGGATCAAGTATTCTCCACATTCTATTAAAAAAAACCCAATCATTGAAAGTAAACACAGAAGACTCCATATTGCTGGCATGCACTGCCACTCTCGCTTTGATCGTCATGTATTATCAAACTGGATGAAGTCACAGCAAGAAATAAATAAAACAACCTGGGATTTGAAGCCTTACTACTACACAGCTAGATATTATCTCCACTACTACAGCTTGTGCAGAAGAGTTGAACCTGATAAAGAGTGAACGGCAAAAAGCCACAACAAAGAACAGATAAACAAGTTATTTTTAAGAGCAAGACCTTATGCAGCAACAATCAATCCTTACTCTACCATGACTACTTCAAGAATACTTACAACCACAGCATAGATTTATCAAAAACAATAAACACGATACCATTTTATTCTCCAACACTTGCTTCTTTCTGCACTCTTCTAATGATCATTCAAAAAGGCTTTTGGATTGAAATTCAGCTATACAGACTTAAAAACGCTTAAATACCTTGCTGGCTAGCAAATACTTTCTTTTTCTTGTCAGTGATACTATACTTGGAGAATCTTTAAGAGCCATTTTTCCCAGAAAGACTTCGAATGACCTTGCTTACGATAAGCATGAATATCAGTAAGTTGCACAGAAAAGTATGTATTTCATAAGTTGCAGTACAGGATATCAGCACTGATACTTAGTTTGCTCCTAAAGTTTAACAGCAATGCAATATGAATTTAGAAACAAATGAAAAAACTATTAAAAATAGTTACATTTTCCATTCCACTGGAAGCAGAATCTAAGTTCATTTGTGCATCGTTTCCCTAAAGAACACAAAGCTTAATTAATTATTTTTTTATGAATTTAATTTAAAGTTACATGCATGTATGGATACATATTTTCTAGATGTTGGAAAGATTAAAAGATGCTCGGAGATTTTAGCTTTGTACTATACCTTCCAACAGTTCAGTCAACAGAATTCTGTGTGGAACCTTCCTACCATTTTTCTGTAGCAACTTCTGATTAATAGTCTTCCAGCTTGCACATGACTGGAGGAGAATCTTTTCTATTAAGTGGCAGATTAAATCTAACAATTTATGAGCTCTTATTTCCAAATATTGCAAATACATTGAATGTTCAATCTCAGATGCCTACCAGCTCTCTACCCAGTTTTGTTCTGAGCGGTTTTTTTGCAAAAAGATGCTGCTGAATAAAGTTCAAGTATGGGAATTACAGATTGCCCAGATATGACACAGGATTTTTTTGTTTGTTTGGTGTTTTTTTTATTGTTGGTTAGTTTTTTTCTTTAAGCAGGTAGGGAGAGGAAGAAGGTTTGGCTTCTGGTTGTGGCTCCAGTGCAGAGTTCTGGCATGTGGTAACATTGCCTTTTTCTCATCTTATCTGGCTTCAGGAAGATATCACAGACTTCTAGTGCGACTTTAGTCTACTCTTGAAGCCATCTTTCCATGAGAGAGAAGTAGTAAGAGATCAGCTTCACTTGTTATAGGTTACTGCAAAGGGGAATATAATCTTTATAAGCAATTTCAGTCAGCAGTCAGCATTATACATTCTAATTGCACAGCTAAGGGTAAATTGATAAGATAATGCTCCAAACAGCCTAAATTCCCCTCACTGTATCATCTTTTACTTATAGTAGAAGCAATGAATATTGTAATATTGTTCCTTACGATACACAAAAAGTTGAAATTATCAATTAGAAGGCCATAAAAATAGCAGCTTAGCTAAGTAACAGAAATGAGTGTTTTTAATAAAGCCTGTTTACAAGGAAGTATATTATGCATACATATATCATTACCATCAAGGTCACAAGTCACATACTTTCTGTTTTCTCAAGTCTATGATATATATTTGAATTAAATTAACATTGGTGTTTTAGGTACACATCTCTGTATTCTGTTAATGCTACAAAACAGCTTCCAAAGTACCTCATTAATAGGAAAAAGTGAGACGAAAAACAGTAGAACAAATAAAACAATTAACTTCAGCTGGAAAGGAAGAGTCTATAGTATCCTAACAAGTAATGATGGCTAAACTCTGGGGCCTAAAATAGGGCAACTTGTGTATCAAAGCCATGTGCTCTAAAATGACTCCACATGCAGATTTTCAGAAATAATGATTCCTGCTACAACGATCATTCCACTGAATAATAATAATGCTCATTAACTGCAGGTAAAGTACAATTTTCCTACACAGTTAAGCTTTAAGATTTCATCCTTACTATTTTAAGGCAATTGAAACAGCTGAAGGAGGAACACAACATTAGAAGCCTCCCTGAAGACAAAAGGCAAGATCATCCCCAGTTTTTAAAAAGAATCTGATCTTTAACCTCCATGACTTTTATCAGTCTATCAGAAAAGAAAAAAAAAAAAAAGACAGACACAGCAAACTTTTGCAACACAAATGAACTGTTTTGTAGAATCTGGTTTTCCTGTTTAATCAGGAATTGCTTTCAGTTACTTGTCAGTTGAATTCAAGCACTACATTCTAAACACACTTATTGGAACTAGGAACAAATTCAGCAAATCAGCATGTGCTATGCAGTCATGTCTGAGCCAGATCACTGGATTAGCAGGATCTTTTTAAATAGGTCTACCCAAGCAATGATTATGCTAAAGGAATCACCGGATGGTAGAACCAGTTTTTCTCAGAACAGTCTGAGCCATGTAAGGTAAAGAAGAATATGTATATATGATTTATAGTTTGCTGGTACATGATACTATATTAAATGGAAAGAAGCTGTGTATTCAGAAAGCCTACAAAGTGTACTGCCCTCCTTAGGAGTTAAAAATGTAAAGTCAACAGGTTCCTGTTGGAAGTGACAATATTTAAATCACTGTGGAGCAAGGAGGTAAGCAGCATGCTTAAGAGGTTAATGAATTAAATCAGTTCCATTTCGCTGGGCGTAGACTCGCTCTAGTATTTAACCAGAACCAAGGGCATGCCTCAATGACATAACAGATAGGGACTAGATATAATAGTCTGATTAACAGAGAATAAGAGAAGGCTGAATGTATCTTTCACATGTACAGATCAGTCTCGTTCAAAATACAGAGACTTTGATTATTCTTCAGCTGTATTCCTCCTCCAGTGGGACACTAAACAAGCAGAACAGATCAAAGATTTGGTTATTTCCATTTCTCTGGCTCCAAAAGTAGAACATATTTCAGATGACAGCACAAAAGAACTGTAAGAAAAATAACATAAGAGGTCCCCAGAAAGGTTCTATTTACATCTAAATGCATCAGCAATCTACTTACATCATGAAAGGAGGGTACATCTTCCTTATAAAGGTAACTTATACAGTGTTTTTCCAATCCACTCAAATTCCATTTCCTATTCTGTTTTCCACTGTAGGCAGTCACACTAAGTTAGCTACAAATTTCAGAAGCTTTTAAACCTGTTGCCACATTTCACCAAATTGGTAGATATTAACACTTAAACACAGCTGGGTTTCAGCAGTTTTCCTGAAGGCACATGGACAGGAAGACAAAAAGAGATCCTACAGGTTTCATAACTAAGCATAAAGCAGGTAAGCATGAGGGAATCTGCATCAGGCAGCTGATACGTGAGTGACCCCCACATGAACTGACAGAACCTCTGAGACAAAAGTCAATCAACTACAAAACAGGAAATCAACGATCAATATTTCTAGCAATCAAAAAATTACAGCATTTTTACAGCAAATTTAAAGCAATGGAACTCTTAGGATATGATCACATACTCGATTTTCCTGGCAAAAAGACAGTTGAAAGAAGGCACTCTTTTTGTTTTTTGTTGTGTTTGGGTTTTTTTTTTGGTTTTTTTTTTTAAAAAAAGCAAATTATTTACCTTCCTGACCAGTAATACACACCCCTAAATAACTGCATTGAAAGGAACGATGAGGTAGTAAGTAGTGGTGTATGTCAGGGTATTGGTACTGATAAAATATAGTCACACTAGATCTTTTGTAAGAAAGGAGTACATCAAGCAAGGTAGTTCACATCCCACCCACAATCAATCAACCACTTTTTGTGAAGCAGGGAATACTCTGCACTCTACACGCTACAATTACATAGTGATCTACAGCCTTAATGTCACTATTTTTTTTTTAATTTGGTTCAAATATTTAGTGCAAGATATCCAATTCACCCCGGAAGTCTGGCAAAATCTTTAGCATCTTCACAATAAACTTAATGCTACTTCCATCTATCCTGATCAGCACTGGACTCACATGAGTAACCTTGTATGAAGATACACCATCTAGCATCCATAACAGCAATTTGAGTAAGTCAATTTGGTGCAGAATAACTTATTTTAGTGATTCAGGTACACATCATTCCCATCACACAGGTGGTTGGTTTATTTGTTTTTGTTTTGTTTTTTACAAGTATCTAAACCATATTAATTGAAATATGTGGACAAATCATTGTGTTTCCTCAAGCACTCATTTTTTCCTACTTCTCCCCATTAGTTTCACAGAATGGCTAGAGTCGGGAGAGACCTTAAAGATCATCTAGTTCCAGCCCCCCGGCACAGACAGGGACACCTTCCACTAGACCAGTCTACTTAAAGCGCCACCCAATCCGGTCTTGTTCCATCAATAATATTACAGACTGTATACACCTGGAAGGTTTTAGATTTATTTTCTCCATTCTCACATTCTGTTTGCAAAGTTCAGCTAATTTAGACATACCTTGCTGAATGTTATGTCTTTTCCTGCAGTTTAATACATTTCTTTTTTTTTTCTGAAGGACATAACTTCATCCCCAAGGCTTCTTTAACATTCGACATAACCAAATATCTTCTTCCAGCCGAAAATATCTCTGCTTTGCATTTAAACTACTGCTAGACTATTTTGGGATGCTTAAGTAGCCTCTCTGCCAAATATTTTAACTTTTTTATCCAACTATGCTTGTCAGTTATTTTAAAACCCCTTGTGAAATTGATACCAGTTACAGCTTTAGGTATAACTCTTTCTCCATTAACCTCAAGATTTCCTAAATATTGATATTGGGCTTAAGCATATAAGTTAGTAACCAGTCTTTATACTGTTAACAGGGTTCAGTGTATAATATAACTATTGACTTTTCCATGTAATTGGTGCCTTTTAGCAGAACGATACCCCCCAATTAAGACACAATTTAAAAAATTATTATATACTTAGACTTAACAATTGGAGAAATCAAGAATTATGAACTGTGTATCAGTGCAGCAGAATGTTTTGAGTACACAAATAAGCATACAAGACAAGACATCTGAATCATATAACTTAAAAATCATTATCCAGAAGTTTTAACATGTCAACGAGTAACATAAGCGATGATTTAGCTATGCTTTGGAATTATAATTTAAATAAGCTACCTGAATAAGTCTGAAGTTTCTCCCAGGTAACTCCTAGCTTTTGGCTATCAAAAGTTCCAGACTTACTAAACAACTTTTAAACACAGTTATAACATTTGTTAAAAAAAACTTGTTTTCCCCCCTGTAAGTCTTCTGAAATAAAGTTTAGGATACTGAAAATAAGTTTTTCAAAACACACAAGACCCTTCTGTATTTTCTATTATTTAGTCATTAAAACCTTGGCCATATATAGATCTGAGCACTTACACTCAGAAGACTCTCAACTGGAAGATAAAGCTTAAGAACCATGAGATTCTTGAAGTGAGTATAGCTGTAACAATGCTTCTGGTTTGTTTCAAAGCAGCACAGAATACAGTATTACCACTGGAACACTTGTAACAAATCTGCTGTTAGCAACACAAGGCACTGCGTAGAGCTTACGTTCAGCAAGAGCCTTTCAAACTAGTACATGCTCAAACTTACTATTCTAAGCAGCAATGAGCTACCCTGAGAAAAAATTTGCGGGTCTACAGAAAAATAGTTGAAAATAGACTGAAAGGACCTTGAGAGGTCATCCAATTTCAGTGCACCAAGGTATGATCAGCTATTCCTACAACACTGCTCACAAGACATATATAGAATCATAGAATTTTCTAGGTTAGAAGGGACCTTTGAGATCATCTAGTCCAACCATCAACCTAACTCTGATAAAAACAACCCATCACTAAACCATGTCACTGAGCATTATGTAATTTTTGGTTTTTTTTTCTTTTTTCTTTTTTTTTTTTTTTAATGTCTAACCCCTTCTTAAATCTTCAGTAACAGAGTTATCACAATCTATTCTAGGCGTTAACTAAAATATAAGGCTTTAATAGGATCTGAATTAATGACTTGTGCCCTAACTCCTGCGCTGTGAAGCCACACAGATCCAAAGCACTTACCTGAATCCTGACCTGATTAAAACTTATTAGGTGTAAGTAGCAGAAGTGAGCTATCATCTTAGATCTCTTTAGCTGTTCTCTCATAGCATATATTCAATACATTTTTGCATGTACTATATTAAAAATAGTACACAAGTTTTTAAAACTCCTTTATTAAAAAAAAAATCAAAAAACAACCTGAAGATATGAGTTTTTATTTTTATGAAACATAGAATTACTGCAAGTGTTTCTTTCATATGAAACATCTTACTCCAAGTGCCATTAATTCCACGTAATTTATTCTGAATTGCATTGAGTAAGGTGACTGACTTCTTCCTTTGCTGAGTATTAAAAGGAACAGCAGGACATTCAAACTTGCCTCTCTGAAGACAATTAGCCTCAGATATAAGTCATTGACATGCAGATCATTTAGGTGTTAAGCCAAACTTCTTTACGTTAGCATACTCGGGCAACTCTGAGATTTCATAAACCCTACCTACTTTACCACCTTCTTCTTATCTAATATGACTCAAGAGTATAGTTTAACAATACAGAAAAGTAGTTCCCTTTCCTCCACTGAGATGCTTTCCTTGGCACAGGCATTTGTCCAGCCCTGGGCTAGGTCAGGTAAGGGAAGAAAAAAAAAAAAAAAAAAGGCAGCTTACAGCTCTCAGCAAGTTTAATTCTCTGAATTAAGTCACCTTGAAGTCAGGCAAGTGCCACAGCATTATCCAAGATGCTGGACACACAGTATTATAAAATCTTTGTCCACACCAACCACTTTCTGTAGCTAAACAAGCTCTGTATCACATATGTTTATTTGTTCAGGAAAAAAAAAACACAAAACCAAACAACGAAAACCAAACCCAAAACAAACAGGGAAGTGAAATTTTCACTTAGTTCCCTACCTCTATGGGCAGTAAATTATTACACTTAACACATCGATTCAGCACCCTTAGTAAAAAAACCCAACCCAACAAAACAGAACAAACCCCACACCACCTATTCTCTATTCATCTGCTCCAAAGAGGAAGAAGACAATATACATGGAGAAATCACTTACTTCAATATATCCAACCATTGCTGCACATATGAAAATCAAAGAAATTCCTTCCTTGCTCACACGTATTATCCTAAGAGTGACTCTAGCACCTGACAGTATATAAACCTTATCATCAGGACTGTATTTGCACCAGAAGGCAGATATGCTTCACTTTTGCTGCCTCCTGCAATCCCAGGCCCTCTTAAATGCCCTGCGCCTGCCTGAGCTCCATCCAAAGGGGCCTGGGAAACACATGGGAGCCCATGCCAGGTCCTTACCCCATGAGTCAGGGGGCAGCCAAGGGGCACATCAAGGCTGTGTGCTGCAATTCCTTACAAAGCAGACACAGGTTTCTTAGAACCTCTTCCCATGAAAAATGGCAAATGTTAAAATTTAATACTGAAGTCAACTAAAACATTACTCACTTATGCTCATTTTGTCTTTTAGCTATTTTAACAAATTCTACTAAGAAGAGAGACTATGCTAGGGAGCAATTTCATTATTTCCTAAAATTTGCAAAGTGACTATACAACAAATTTCAACTCCAGGACAGGAGGAGAAAGACTTCCCCTTAATTGAAAAAATTAAAATATCGTTTAACATACAAGTCTAAGTTCTAACAGTAAGTAATTTTGGCACTCATGTTATGTAAGGAATAATCAAGAAATAATATTCATCATGGTCCGTGTATATCCTGAAACCACCACTTTTTGAGCCCACAGGATACAGATGATTTTATTTTTCAAAGTTGCTTTGCTGGACATTAACATCACAAAAAACATTTCTTGATATCATCTATATATAAACATTAACTGTTCTGATAAATTAATGATTGAAATTAAAAGTTAAATGGAAAGTTAATTAACTTAATGACATCTTGTGTCAGAAAACAGACCAAGATAATAATGATGTATTTAGAAGACACATGCTACTTTTTACGCAATTTAATTGCTTCACTCAATAAATAAATAATAGCAATTAAAAAAAGTGGCACATTTCCTCCAAAAAGAGTTAAGCAGAGCATTAGGCATACCACAGGGGGTTCCTTGCATCAAAGGCAACATATGGTAACTGTTACTGATAAGGATGAGCTAGCAGTAACTTTGTGGTTGAGCCACTGTTTTAGGTCCCTGGAAATCAGACTTCATCTCCTAGCTCTACAACAGATCCCATGAATCATGCTAGATGGAGTCACTTAAGCGTTGCGCCTCATTTCCCCATCTGTTACACAGGATTCCCCCTTGCCCCCCCCCGCCATTTCCAATGGGCGAGGCATTTAATCTTATTTCAGAATACAAGGAGAAAAGAGGTAGTACAGTATCATGTATGTAAGCATATAGCACAATACTTGCAGGAAACTTCTCCAAAGAAATTCAAACTTCTCCAGTTTTACCAATTAAATTATTTCCCTCTTAGATGTCACCAAGACTGAAAAAAGAAAAAAACAAAACCAAACAACAAACCACCAACAAAAAAAGATTGCAATATTTTAGTCTTGCCTGAAAAGCTGCTTAAGATTTTCAGTATTGAAACATTGCTATGATTAAAAAAGAAAAAAAAAGAAGCCAATACAAAAAAATAAAACCCAAACCAATCCCCAAAATCAAATGCCACAAAAAAACCAAAACCCCAAAACTAATCTTGAATGAGTTCTTCAAGTAGATACATCTGTCAGCTGCCAAGATTGATCAACTCATAAAGCTAGTATTTTTGATGTGCAGAAATAATTGGAACGCCCACCTTTGTCTATGTAATCACTGTGAACCTATGTTGAGCCTTTCAAATGACAAACAACTACAGTTAGCGTGACAGATCACAATCAATTCAAAGACAACAGACATGCCTTTAAACATGTCAGTCTGCTGACACTTAGTTTGTGTTAGAAGTCCCAGCTGTGGTGAGAAGTATTACATACAGCTATAACAAACAAAACGATTACAAGCTAAGAACTGCCAATAACATAAAAACCCCTAATGGAACAATTCAAACAGTCAAACTCAGCACCTTTTAGGAGGAAACCAAGAGCTGTGGAACGCACGCAACACTGCAAGGAAGGTACTGAATTCAACAGTGAATGAAGCACCTGCCACCTCCTACCCCACCCAGCTGACAGCAGGGTATCAGTATTATGTCACACAGTAGGAATGCACTAACTAAAAACTAGTACAGGTAAAAATTGTACGTTAAGGATCAGAAAAATGCAAAGAAAAAACCCACACACACTTAAACATCTTTCATGCGGATGATATGTTTCTCAAGACGGTATTTACATACATATAACATCTGCTATCTGTCTCTCTATCACAGTAGTTTGGGGAATACAGGGTAGACTACTTATTCAGATGAGAATTAAATTGCCAATTGCCACTTTGAAGCGTAAGAAAATGCCACTCCACAAATCTGAAAAAAAAACCAAAAACAACCAGCCTTCAGAACACACTGTACCAACTGCAGGTACGTACTAGAAGGGATAACAGTGCCGCAGAGAATTCTGCCTATAATGGAGAGATGACAGGTAGTCTTCAAAATCCACATAGACCAGTCCATTTGAGTTTTTCCACTTTGGCTTTGAATTGTTTATCTATCTGTGTTGGCTACACAAGAAATGACTACAAATACAGCCTTCGTTGCTGTGGAGCATAAGTACACCACTGATTACACAAACTAGTGCAGAATGTAAAGAGACAATTGCATCCACAGCTAATGGCTTCAGGTGGCAAGACATCTGATAAATTTCAGATTTCACACCAGAAGTATACATGGACACAGAGAATGGCACGTTGACATCAGAATGGAATTACAAAGCCAATATTATATTATACCAGATTCTCTAAAGCATTACTATGACTGTTAAATGCTAGCATCTCTTGTCTCATGCAAGGTTCAAATAATTCTGGATTCAGAAGATGAAACAAGGAATTCCAAGAAAGCGGATTCATACCATCTATTTAGATACCTAAATAGGTGATCATAAATCTCCTCTGAAGAGCAGCTGAAAAAACTGAACTGACTCCACAGCCAACTTAAGAGCACCTAAATCAAAACTCCTAGATAGATGGCACAAATGCTACCCAGAAAGTCCAGCAAACAGCATCTTCTTACAATGGCCAACTATTTCAACATACTGGTATCCAAAATTTGGCTGCCATAACTGTATTTATTCTCCTTCAGTTGACATTAATATGCATAGCTGAGTGTACAGATCAAAGGACCAGGCTAGTTATTCAGGCATTCAAATACAGACTCAAATCATCAATACTTAATTTGCTTGAAAGCAGATGACTTGAAATAACAGGCACATTCTCGCCATGAAAAACACATTATGCTTGTTATAAATCTTGGGTAGACCCTGAGCCAATAAAAGATAGCACCATACCACAGACTTTAAGGGTGTGGTGATTTAAACCATGAAACTTTAGAAATAAACCACACACATTATACTACATACACTATTTTAAATCGAATTTAACAATTTTAAACATTGAAAAAGCTGTAAGAGATGCAGTGTGGATCGCTGACCTATTTGTATCTGCAGAAACAGAAGTCCTGCAACTGATCTCTAAAAACTAGAAATCCTTATTTTATCTAAAAAAAAAATAATAAATTGCTTGCATTATTTCTTAAGAAGGACCACTTTCTAGAGATCTGCTGTCCTGTTACAGCAGCTGGTTGACGGTTAACTATACTGTCTTTCAAAGTAAACCTAAAGGCATTCTATTCTTCCTACTGAATTTGCTCACATATCACAGCAAATCACCTCCGCAGCGGTACCAGCAGAAAGCCAAATACAGCACTGCACTGGGAAACAAATGAAAACAAACAAAACAAAAACCCCAACAAAATCTCTCAGAGTTATTAAGACAAGGAAAGTGTCCGAGCTGAGTTTTAAAGTTCAATAATTTATAATTCCATGTGGATAACAGTCTTACAAGAACTGTGTCAGCAAATCTGAGAGGTTAGTGGGAACTCTACCGCACTCAGTATTACAGCTAAAAACATCATTACTATCAAACTATGACTGAAATCACAGTGATTTTCCAGGTGAATGTAGAAAATATTTTTGCCCAAGGATATTCTTGTAGGATAGGGTCTGTAATTAAGATATTGGTATGCTACAGATAAACAACCAACTCATGCGAATTAAAAACCTAAGTTATGTATTTAGGTCATTTGTTTATGTATTTGACTAAACTTACCTATTTTCACTAAAACACCTTTTCTTAAGGACTCATTTCAGGTAAGCAATCTTTCTAAGTCTGCCTTTCTCCTTTCAAGGGTCATCTGAGAAGCTAATACAGGTGCACTCCAGTCTTTTCAAGAACTGTTTACTTCTAGACTTGGGGCCTTTGAGTGCAAACCTGTCAGTTCATTGCTGTTGCAGGTTTTGTTAGTGGTCCTAGAAAAATTTTTGGTGATAAAGTGCTGTAGACTTGTGTCAACGTAAGTGTTTATTTTTTTAGGAGGAGGTAAAATACACTTGTTTCAAGAAGTTCACTACAGCACTTTACAAACAAGCCATGTCTGAAATACACTAACACAAGTAAGTTTTAGTAACAAGATTGTGTACATACACACATCTCAAATAACCTATTTTGTTTTTCCAGCATATACACTATTCTTGAAGTTACACAGATTACATGCAGTGAGCACAGAAGACTAAATTAAGATCTTTTCTCTATATCATTAGCCTAAGTGGTCTTGCAGAAACATCTCCTCTACCACCCTTCTCTCCTGCCTCCAAGCATCACACTACATTGCAGTTACTCCTCATCAAGAAAAAACACATAAATCACCTAAGATCACCACTTCAGAAGTCAGTGAATAACTGGCAAGAATTTAAAAGTAACTACAGTAACTGGCAAGAATTTAAAAGACAGGGCTGCCTGTCAGATCAGAGCTGCAGATTCTTTTGACCCCCAGAGATGCAGTCACTTTAAGCAGAAGGAAGACAAGACAAACATCAAAAGGATAAATACTTCTGATAGTGCAGAAACTTTGCCTTGGTTTCTCTCTCTCTCTTTGCTCGGCTCACTGAGAACTAAGTCCTAACCTTGCGACTAATTGTTGTGAACTGGCCCCAGTCCATACTGTTCAGCATCACTTGAAGCAGCCTGGCTGCGTATCAGCTGGAGCAGATTCAGGTAGAAGCTGCATTGTCAGAGGAAGCTATTTCTTTCTTTTCAGGTGGGATTCTGGTCTCCAACCAGCACATGCATCGTGGGATTCACGGAGCAAGCACAACTGACTGTGTAGGTGTAGTATGTTTACACGGATCCAAACCAAAGTAGTACGCTGTAGGGAAGGGGGGGGAAAGAAATATAAAAGACAACGAGAGAGGCTGGCTTCAGTTATCTCAGCCTCGGAAAGGCGACAAGGACAGGAGAACAAGGCGAACCCCCCGGTTACCGGCAGCAGGAAACCACTCTGCGCGGCACCTCGGGGGCCGCCGAGCACAAAGCTTCACCCCTGCGGTTTCCCAAAGGCTTGCGAAACTGCGGAGACAACCCCAGCCTGCTCAGATAAGGGGGGGCAGCGGCGCCCGGGCGGGGACGGCGGCGGCAAAGCGAGGGCAGCGGGCAAGGTGAGGGCAGGACCCGGCCCACCCTTCCCTCCCCGCCCCGGGCCGCGCTTGCGGAGGCGGCGGGGCCGCCCCGGGAAGGGAAACTCTCT